>JBAMHZ010272007.1:0-13452 GCA_037177395.1 Alpinia galanga | reverse complement strand
TCTGGATTCCAACCAGGGGAACCTTTCCGCCATTTCCAATTGTAACATCTTGATATTCCTGATGATTGCGATATTCTATCTGTCCAAGACGGAGAACCTCAAAGTGACGCCATATATAGCATTTCTGAAGGTGAAGAAGATACCGAAGAAGTTAATAGGTCAATCAAAACCATTTCTTTATCAGAAACTTTATATATGCTTGGACAAATTGATGGTGGATACAGGCCACAGGTTAAAGTAACAGAGCAACAGTTAAACTGTTGTCATGCATGGCGTTTCCATGAGGACGTTTACCCTCCTCAGCCGAAAAATTGTACCTGTTGCAAGCGTGAGACTTTCAAAAGGGCTAGGATGCATTGCCCAAATTGTCTCATCACTTCGTGCAACCTTTGTGGACCATACTACTTTAATCAACCAGTCCCAGTTGCACCTGCTCCTCCTACTCAGTTCTTTCCTCAGAAGTTACTTCAAGAACAACAGTACTATATCATGTGGTGTAATCAGGAGATTGAACGGCTTACATCTGAAGTTGAATTCTATAAAAAGAAGTATGAGGAATTACAACTAGAAAAGGATTTGACCAAGGATTTTCATAATTTACACCTTGGCGAGCCATCATCCTCTAGACAACCACCTTATCCAGCTAGCCATGAAGATTATGGGGATGATGAAGAGGAAACTGCACATTTTTTGTGTGAAGAAACAACGCAAAAAATTGTGGCTTCCAATGGTACTCCAGCAGGAGGACCCCGGATAGTAAAGAATATGCTCTACAACCTAAAGGTTGATATTCATATAATAAGAGTTCCTGTGTTTTCTGTCAAAGCTATTCTTGATACCAGAGCCACTACATGCTGTATAGATGATAGAACCATTCCTGCTGAAGCTCTTGAAGACAATACTTTCATTGTCAAATTTAGTGGCCTAAATTCGCAACAAACAGCCTCAAAGAAGTTGCGAGCAGGACGTATGATGATGGGGGATAATGCTTTCCAGATCCCCTACACTTACAGTTTTCCAATGATCCTAGGTGATGACATACAGATGATCATTGGCTGTAATTTCATCAGGGCTATGCAAGGGGGTGTGCGTATTGAAGGTAACACTGTTACTTTTTATAAACACTTAACAACAATCAATACCTCTCCTGCAGCCATTGCTACTGCGGCAATACAAGAATTGGAACTTGATGAAGAGGAATATATCCAAATTCAGGAAATTGTAAGTTCCTCAATACAACCTACTGTTTCTACTTCTTTCAAACAGCAATTTGAACCTCTTCTGCAACAACTTAAAGATCAGGGCTTTATCGGGGACAATCCCCTATTACATTGGTCTAAAAATCAGGTTGTCTGTCAGTTAGATATCAAAAATCCAGACTTTATTATTGAAGACAGACCTCTCAAGAACCTGACCCCTCAACAGAAGGAAGCTTTCCAGAGACATGTAAAAGCTCTACTTGAGCTTGGGGTTATACGACCAAGTAAAATCCAGCATCGGACCACTGCTGTCATTGTTAACTCCGGAACCAGTATTGATCCTAAAACCGGGCAGGAGGTAAAAGGGAAAGAGCGCATGGTTTTCAATTATAAGCGGCTCAATGATCTGACACACAAGGATCAATACAGTCTCCCTGGTATTAACACCATCCTCCGAAAAGTTGGAAATAGCAAAATTTATTCCAAATTCGACTTGAAAAGCGGATTTCATCAAGTCGCGATGCACCCGGATTCAATCGAATGGACGGCCTTTTGGGTCCCGGACGGATTATATGAGTGGCTTGTTATGCCATTCGGTCTGAAGAATGCTCCTGCCATTTTTCAAAGAAAAATGGACAATTGCTTTAAAGGTACGGAAGCTTTCATCGCTGTTTATATTGATGACATTTTGGTGTTCTCTGAAAATCAACAGGAACATGCTTCCCACCTACGGATTATGCTGCAAATCTGCCAAGACAATGGGCTTGTTCTTAGCCCAACAAAAATGAAAATAGTTGTACCAGAAATTGATTTCCTTGGTGCTGTCTTGGGAAACCAGCGCATCAAATTACAGCCTCATTTAATTACCAAGATTATTTCATTCAAAGAGGAAGATCTGTTGACAAAGACAGGATTACGATCTTGGCTAGGAATTCTCAACTACGCAAGAACGTATATCCCAAATCTTGGTAAGCTCTTGGCACCTCTGTATGCAAAGACAAGTCCCACAGGGGACAGACGGATGAATGACCAAGACTGGGCTTTGGTCAAACAAATCAAAGAAACTGTTCAGCAACTCCTAGATCTAGAAATCCCTCCCGCAGATTGTTACATCATCCTTGAAACTGATGGATGTATGGAAGGATGGGGTGGTATTTGCAAATGGAAACGTGGCAAAACTGACCCAAGATCCACAGAGAAAATCTGCGCATATGCCAGCGGAAAGTTTAACCCAGTAAAGTCAACCATTGATGCTGAGATCCATGCAGTAATGAACTCCTTAGAAGCTCTCAAGATCTATTTTCTTGACAAACCAGAGCTTATCATCAGAACAAACTGCCAGGCCATCATTTCTTTCTTTAACAAAACAACCACTAATAAACCATCAAGGGTTAGGTGGATCGCTTTTACTGACTTTATTACTGGGACAGGCATAAAAATAATTTTTGAGCATATAGACGGAAAGAATAATTTATTAGCAGATGCATTATCCCGTCTAATCTCTTCTTTGGTAATTTCAGAATGGCCAGGGACAATCTTAGGATCAATAGAGCTAATTCAACCAACTCTACTGGAGTTTCAGGAGAAGCCCAATCTGGAGTTTCAAGCCCAGCTTATCCAGACTCTGAATATGATCTCGAATTACCTAACAAATACCAACAGCTTATCACGGAACTCCACCAAGTCCCTGAATACACCAACCCAGAGCACCGGCGAATTTCAAATGAGCTACATGCCATCCAACGACAACTGGCAACCCAGGCCTGTAACTCTATCCAAAAGCTCCGAATTATTCACCAGCTCAAGGTGCTTGAAGTCCAGCGCCTCAAAGAAACCGAGGCTCCATTCTGGGTGAACTTGGCTAAACCTGTCCAGCAGATTGACAAGCAGCTAATGGAAGCCCATCATGCAATCGCGGACGCAGCCCACAGGATGGCGAATCTTCACCTTTAATAAAGCACCTTGTCATTTCTTTTCTTTCGGTTTGCATTATTGTACTTTTTTTGTCAGAATGCATTAGGTGTCGTGCATTATTGCACCTTTAGGTTAAGTTGTCATATCAACTTTATGTAGTGCTTGCATTATTGATCACGGGCACGCCTCGGGGAGCGGCCTATGACTCAGTATTGCATTATTGAACAGAGACAACCTGTCTCTTACTCAATACCCACTCATAAAGTTTATCAAAATCCGACGCGAGGTATCTGTCGCAAAAGAATGCTAAGAGTGTTGATGGGGCCCAATGAGCACCCAACTCTTGACTTCTATTTGCATCCACCTCTATATAAGCATCAGACCTCTAAGTAATGAAGACACGGTGAGAACCACCATTGCCTACATTACTCTTAAGTCTTAAGTCTTTCAAGTGTGTTTTCTACTCCCCTTCTGGATGTCTGGATTCCAACCAGGGGAACCTTTCCGTCATTTCCAATTGTAAGTTTGCAAGAAATAATCAAGGGCTAGTGCTTACTTACTTACTCATAAATTGTTTGTTTTGGTATCAGAGCCATGTTTCTAGCCTAAACACCTTAGGGTGTGCTATTGCAAGCTGAACGGTTATATTTTCCTATTAGTTGGTATTATGCAAATAGGGATCCATATACCATTGGTATTATGCAATCTAGGTCCTTTGATCTATAAGCAAAAGAACGAGTCCATAACTTGGTAGGAAAGGAAAAACCAAGGGAATACTCGTATGAGTTTGTAAGATCTAAACCTAGAAAGGAACTGCCTGGTATATCCCTATAAGGAACTGCCCTAATAAGAAATATATTACCCAACAGCCCAAGTAGTACGCCCTACACTTCCTAAAAAAAGAAAAACCTCAGAAACTTAGCCTTGTATGAGCCATTTTAGCATAACCAGCTAAACCCAATCTTATTGTAACGCTTTGTATGCTACTGAACCATTAGAACCCCCAGCTTTAGGGTTCGTCAAACCATCTGAGTTCCAAGGATCAGCTTCTAGCAACCCTGCAATAATAAAGCAAAATAATACACAATTACAGTTATTAACTGAGATTGCAGAGGCTATAAAGGAACAAACACTGCTTCTAAAGGAGATTCATTCCGAAGTAAAGAAAATATCAAGCAAAGCTTCACCAGCTCTTCCTGATAGCTTGATAACACAACTTCAGAATCTTACTCTTGGGGCAAAACCTCGAGAAGGACGCGGTCAATTAAGGGTATTCAGAGACCCTTACAAGATTCTCGAAGCAGAGAAACAGAAACTCAAGGATAAAATAGTTAAGGACCTCTAAAATGAGTCGTCCTAATTCTACTACTTTAACTCCAGCAAATCCACCTGCTACTACTATGATAGCAACAGAACAGCATACGCCTTTATTTGAAGATCAAATCAGATCTTATAGGCGTGGACAACGAAGACTGTACAACGCCAGGCAAGCAGCAAGACGCCTGACGAATTCCGTTTTCGGGGGTAATCAACAACAGATTACTCTTGAACAACAACTTGACCCTCAGAGCCAGCTTAGCTTATCCATGAGGGAGCGTGCTTCAATAGTACCAGCTGAGGTACTATATCACTCCAGAAGAGATGACGAGCACCACAGGGTCTATTTACACAGATCCGAAGAAGCCATGCTTGTCCTAACACAACAGGACAGGAACTTTATTCAAGAGCAAAGTTTCAGCCAACTACGGCGCAGTGGCATGAGGTACATCCATCTGGGTGTACTACAAGTCAGAATACAAGCCCTTCATCGACAAGAAGAAGGTACACTTGCTCTTATTGTTTTCAGAGACAACCGCTGGCGAGGTGACCAAGCTATCATCGCCACCATGGAAGTTGACTTAACCAAGGGAAGTCAGCTTGTTTACATAATTCCTGATCATATGCTAACTATTGGTGATTTCTTTCGAAACATTCAAATATCTATACTCACCAAAGGTTATGAAGGTTGGCATAACAGTGAGGCGAATCTCCTAATTACCAGAGGACTAGTAGGACGCCTCTCAAATACTCCAAACGTGGGTTTCGCTTATGAAATCCAAGGTGTTGTGGAATACCTGACAAGTCATGGAGTGCAAGCTCTTCCAGGGAAGCGCTATTCTACTGAGGCACTTCAAGGACTTAATTGGGTGATCCGACCCTCTCAAAATACTATTCCCATGCAACCATCCGAAATGGACAGTAAAACATTAATGGATGGAAGTATATCACTAAATTTTGGTAATTACAGGCCATCAACTTCAGCAAGGCCTTCTGTTTACCAAGACAGTGATGATGATGAACCGGCACATCTGGTATCCATTTTATTACAAGAAGGTATTCTTCACATCAATAATTCCGACAGCGAGGATGAAAGGCCAAGGCCAATTCCACAGATTGTTCATCCCCGAACTGCTAAAGACTATCGAAGAACTATGGCCCAAGCGCAAGAACCACTATGTTCTTCAAGTTCTGCAAATAATAATTTCTCATGGCCTGAGTTTGAAGATGACTGGTATGATAATAATGTCTATATGACTATTCTTTCCAAACATGCAGTCCCTTTGCAGAAGAAAACAGCGGGAGCTACTGGATATGATTTAGCAGCAAGCAAGGACACTTATATTGCACCACGTGGACGCAGCCTTATTCCAACAGGTATCAGTCTCGCTATACCTGAAGGGTCCTATGGAAGAATTGCAGCCAGATCTAGTGCTGCATGGAAACAAGGCTTGGATGTCGGTGCAGGGGTAATCGACAGTGATTACCGAGGTGAAATCTTTATTATGGTTTTTAACCATTCTGATCAACTTGTTTTGATACAGCAAGGGCAAAGTATTGCTCAAATAATCTTTGAGCAAATTCTAGTTCCCCAAATTATTCCCACTGCTCAATTGTCTGCTACTGAAAGACAAGCACAGGGATTTGGTTCAACTGATAAAGCCCAAGTTCCCCAGCATATTTTTGATATTCTAGTTCCCAAGGAACGTGTTCGACAAACCTCTCCATCCGAACAACAAGAGGACAGAAAAGGAAAACGACCGCAGCATCAACATTCACTAGCTGCCCTAATCAATGATTCTCCTGATGCGGATCAACTTGAGGAGTCTGCAGGAATGACAAGCCCATGGGCCACTGTCTTCCAGTCCATTCTCCCTCAAGAGGACCCAAATCAAGATGAGGATCTTGATTATATTCAGTATTTGTCTTCTCTTGCCACACCATCCTGTACAACTGATCAACCAATTTGGGATACTTATGATGATTCGGATTCGGATTTCTGTAATCCTTTTTCAAAAGGGGGGGAGGAGGAAGTTGTTGAATTAATCGCAGCAGGACAAGAGGAAGGATTACCTTATCCTCAACTCCGAAATCTCCTAAACAGCTCTCAACATATTTATTCGGAAGTAACCTCTACTTACCGGCCTCCCAGAGAATCAACAATGGGACCACCTGGTTATCCTCCTGCTGAAAATAATACTGTCAGACCCCTTCAACCAAGTTTTGAGTACACTTCAACCACTCCACGATTTCAGAGACTTAATAATAATGAAATGTGGACCCTCCCTTCAGCGCAGCAAGAACATGGTGCTATGTTTGTCATCCCTGAGCAATTAGGGTTATTCCATGATGTTTTCTCGCGTTGGGAATCTGTGACCAAAAACTACGTGGCAATACAAGGATTCACAGATCCAAGGGAGAAGGTAGAGTTCATTGAAAATTTATTAGGAGAAATTGAGAAACTAACCTGGACACAGTGGCGGATGAACTATCCGCAAGAATATGATTCTCTGTTAACCATGTCTGAAGGAAGAGAAGGGACTCAGAATATCCTTTCTCAAATGCGCAGAGTCTTCTCATCAGAAGACCCCGCTCAAGGATCCACAGTGGTCCAAGACGAAGCATATAGGGATCTTGAACGGCTTTCATGTGATAATGTCAAGCATCTTGTGCAATATATGAATGATTATATGCGATTAGCCGCAAAATCCGGACGACTATACACTGGTACGGAGCTATCTGAAAAATTCTGGTTAAAAATGCCTGGAGATCTGGGTACCAGAATTAAACAAGCTTTTGATGCTCAGTATTCTGGTCTATCTGTTGGAGTATTTCCCAGGATTCTGTTTGCTTATAAATTCCTGGAACAAGAGTGCAAGGATGCTGCATATAAAAGATCACTCAAAAACCTTTCTTTCTGTAACCAAATTCCAATTCCTGGTTATTACAAAAACCAAAAGAAGTACGGGGTACGCAAATCCAAAACATACAAAGGCAAGCCCCATGATTCTCATGCCAGGATTGAAAAACGGAAGCATTTACTCAGAAACAAGAAATATAAATGCTATCTATGTGGACAAGAAGGACATTTTGCCCGGGAATGTCCTAATGACAAAAAGAACGTCAAGCGGGTTGCAATCATGGAACATCTTGATATTCCAGATGATTGCGATATTTTATCTGTCCAAGATGGTGAACCTCAGAGTGACGTCATATATAGTATTTCTGAAGGTGAAGAAGACACTGAAGAACTTAACAGGTCCATCAAAACCATTTCTTTTTCAGAAACATTATATATGCTTGGACAAATTGATGGTGGATACAGGCCACAGGTAAAAGTAACAGAACAACAGTTAAACTGCTGTCATGCATGGCGTTTCCATGAGGATGTTTATCCTCCTCAACCAAAAAATTGTACCTGTTGCAAGCGTGAGACTTTTAAAAGGGCTAGAATGCATTGCCCAAATTGTCTCATTACGTCATGCAACTTTTGTGGGCCTTACTACTTCAATCAGCCAGTCCCAGTTGCACCTACTCCACCCACTCAGTTATTTCCCCAGAAATTACTTCAGGAGCAGCAGTATTACATTATGTGGTGCAATCAAGAAATTGAACGACTTACTTCCGAAGTCGAATTCTATAAAAAAAAGTATGAGGAATTGCTACTGGAAAAAAATCTGACCAAGGATTTTCATAATTTGCACCTAGGAGAACCTTCATCCTCAAGACAACCACCTTATCCAGCTAGTCATGAGGATTATGATGACGAAGATGAAACTGCACATTTCCTATACGAAGAAACAACACAGAAGATTGTGGCTTCAAGCGGAAACCCATCTGGAGGACCGCGAATAGTAAAGAATATGCTTTACAACCTAAAGGTTGATATTCATATACCAGGAGTTCCGGTATTTTCTGTCAAAGCTATTCTAGACACTGGAGCCACCACATGCTGCATAGATGACAGAACCATCCCTGCTGAAGCTCTCGAAGACAATACCTTTATTGTCAAATTCAGTGGTCTAAATTCGCAACAAACAGCCTCAAAGAAGTTGCGAGCAGGGCGAATGATGATGGGGGACAATGCTTTCCAAATCCCCTACACCTACAGTTTTCCAATGGTTCTTGGTGATGATATACAGATGATAATTGACTGCAATTTCATTCGAGCTATGCAAGGCGGTGTACGTATTGAAGGTAACACTGTTACATTTTATAAGCACTTAACTACAATCAATACCTCACCTGCAGCCATTACTACCACGGCCATACAAGAATTAGAACTTGATGAAGAGGAATATATCCAAATTCAGGAAATTGTGAGCTCCTCCTTACAACCTGTTGTCTCTAATTCTTTCAAACAACAATTCGAGCCCCTTCTGCAACAACTTAAGGATCAGGGCTTTATAGGGGAAAATCCCCTATTACATTGGTCTAAAAACCAAGTTGTCTGTGAATTGGATATTAAAAATCCTGACTTTGTTATTGAAGACAAACCTCTTAAGAACCTGACCCCGCAGCAGAAGGAAGCGTTTCAGAGACATGTGAAGGCTTTACTTGAGCTAGGAGTTATACGACCCAGTAAAAGCCGTCATCAGACCACTGCCATTATTGTCAACTCTGGAACCAATATTGATCCTAAAACGGGGCAGGAGGTAAAGGGAAAGGAGCGCATGGTTTTCAATTACAAGCGCCTTAATGACCTCACACACAAGGATCAATACAGTCTCCCCGGTATTAACACCATCCTTCGGAAAGTTGGAAATAGCAAAATCTATTCCAAATTTGACTTGAAATCTGGTTTTCATCAAGTCGCTATGCACCCAGATTCAATTGAATGGACAGCCTTCTGGGTTCCGGATGGTCTATACGAATGGCTTATTATGTCATTCGGACTAAAGAATGCTCCCGCCATTTTTCAAAGAAAAATGGATAATTGCTTCAAAGGTACGGAAGCTTTCATCGCTGTTTATATTGATGACATTTTGGTATTTTCTGAAAATCAACAGGAACATGCTTCCCACCTCCGGATAATGTTGCAAATCTGCCAAGATAATGGGCTTGTTCTCAGCCCAACAAAGATGAAAATAGCTATACCTGAAATTGATTTCCTTGGTGCTGTTTTGGGAAATCAGCGCATCAAATTACAGCCTCATCTAATTACCAAAATTATTGCATTCAAAGAAGAAGACCTGTTAACAAAGACAGGATTACGATCTTGGCTAGGAATTCTCAACTACGCCAGAACGTATATCCCAAATCTTGGTAAACTCTTGGCACCCCTATATGCAAAGACCAGTCCCACAGGGGACAAGCGTATGAATGACCAAGACTGGGCTTTGGTCAAACAAATCAAAGAAATTGTTCAGCAACTCCCAGATCTGAAAATCCCTCCCGCAGATTGTTCTATAATCCTAGAAACTGACGGATGCATGGAAGGATGGGGCGGCATTTGCAAATGGAAACGTGGCAAATCCGACCCAAGATCAACAGAGAAAATCTGCGCATATGCCAGCGGAAAGTTTAATCCAGTAAAGTCAACAATTGATGCCGAAATTTACGCAGTAATGAACTCCTTGGAAGCTCTCAAGATATATTTTCTTGACAAACCAGAGCTTATCATCAGGACAGACTGCTAGGCCATCATCTCCTTCTTTAATAAAACATCCACCAATAAACCCTCACGGGTTAGAATGGCCAGGGACAATCTTAGAATCCATCGAGCTAATTCAACCGGCTCTACTGGAGCTTCAGGAGAAGCCCAATCAGGAGTGTCAAGCCCAGCTGGTTCAGACATTGAATATGATCTCGAATTACCTAATAAGTACCAGCAGCTTATCACAGAACTCCAACAAGTCCCTGAATACACCAACCCTGAGCACCGGCGAATTGCAAATGAGTTGCATGTCATCCAACAACAGCTGGCAACCCAGGCCTGCAACGCTGTTCAAAAGCTCCGAATCATTCACCAACTCAAGGTGCACGAAGTTCAATGCCTCAAAGAAACAGAGGCTCCATTCTGGGTAAACTGGGCCAAGCCCATCCAGCAAGTCGACAAACAATTGATGGAAGCACATCATGCCATAGCGGACGCAGCACACAGAATGGGGAATCTTCGACTTTAACTTTCGGTAGCATTATTGTACTTTTTGTCAGAGTGCATTAGGTATTGTGGGTTGTCATAATAAACTTTATGAAGTGCTTGCATTATTGATCACGGGCACGCCTCGGGGAGCGGCCTATGACTCAGTAATTGCATTATTGAGCCAGGACAACTGTCCATGACTCGATAACCACTCATAAAGAATCCGATGCAAGGTAACTGTCGCAAAAGATGATAAGAGTGTCGATGGGGCCCAATGAGCACCCGACTCTTGTTTTCTATTTGCTCCTACCTCTATATAAGCATCGGACTTCCAAGTAATGCAGACACGGTGAGAACCACCATTGCCTACATTACTCTTAAGGCTTTCAGTGTGTTTTCTTTGTCCTCTACTCCCCTTCTGGATGTCTGGATTCCAACCAGGGGAACCCTTCCGCCATTTTCAATTGTAAGTTTGTTTTGAAATAATCAAGGGCTAGTGCTTACTTACGTTTATAAAAAGATCCTTTTTATTGGTATCAGAGCCATGTTTCTAGCCTAAACACCTTTAGGGTGTGCTATATTAAGCTAAAACTGTTTATTCTTTCTTTTAATTGGTATTATGCAAATAGGGGTTAATATACCATTGGTATTATGCAATCTGGGTCCTTTGATCGATAAGCAAACGAATGAGTCCATAACTTGGTAAAGGAGAGAAAACCAAGGACATACTCGTGTGAGTTTGTAAGATCTAAACCTAGAAAGGAACTGCCTGGTATATCCCTATGAGGAACTGCCCTAACAGAAGGAATAATACCTAATAGCCCAAAGTAGTGCACCCTATACTTCTAAAAATGCTTGAAACTCGACCTTTGCATGAGTCATTATAACATAACCAGCAAAACCCAATCTTATTGTAACGCTTTATATGCTACTGATTCATTAGAACCCCCAGCCTTAGGGTTCGTCAAACCGTCTGAATTCCAAGGATCTGCTTCTAGTAATCCTGCAATAATAAAGCAAAATAATACGCAATTACAATTGCTAACTGAGATTGCAGAATCTATAAAAGGGCAAACACTGCTTCTAAGGGAAATTCATTCTGAAGTAAAGAAAATATCAAGCAAAGCTCCATCAGCTCTTCCTGACAGCTTGATAACACAACTTCAGAACTTGAATCTTGGGGCAAAACCTCGAGAAGGACGTGGTCAATTAAGGGTATTCAGAGACCCTTACAAGATTCTTGAAGTAGAGAAGCAGAAACTTAAGGAGAAAGCAATCAGGGACCTCTAAAATGAGTCACCCTACTTCTACTGCTTTAGCTCCATCAAATCCTGCTACTACTGTAGCAACAGAACAAAATACGCCGCTCTTTGAAGATCAGATAAGATCTTATAGGCGTGGACAACGACGACTGTACAACGCCAGGCAAGCAGCAAGACGCCTGACAAACTCTGTTTTTGGGGGTAATCAGCAACAGATTACTCTCGAACAACATCTAGACCCTCAAAGTCAGCTAAGTTTATCCATGAGGGAGCGAGCTTCAATAGTACCAGCTGAGGTACTTTATGCTCCAGATCTGTCAAGACAATGGGCTTGTCCTCAGCCCAACAAAAATGAAAATTGCGATGCCCGAAATTGATTTCCTTGGTGCCGTTTTGGGAAATCAACGCATCAAACTTCAGCCCCACCTCATTACCAAGATTATTTCGTTTAAAGAAGAGGACTTGTTAACAAAGACGGGATTACGATCATGGTTGGGAATTTCAAGTTATCAGGCAGAGATGGTGAAGCTTTGCTTGATATTTTCTTGACCTCGGAATAGATTTCTCTAAGGAGAAGTGTTTGCTCTTTTATTGACTCTGCAATCTCAGTTAACAACTGTAATTGGGTATTATTTTGCTTAATTATTGCAGGATTGCTAGAAGAAGAGCCTGGGAAATCAGAAGGTTTGATGAACCCTAAAGCTGGGGGTTCTAGTGAATCAGTAGCGCCTAATGCGTTACAGTATGATTGAGTCTTTTGGTACCAGAGCTATGTTTCTAGCCTAAACACTTCACAGGAAGTGCTTATTTCCTGACATAAATTCTCTGTTGGTATTATGCAAATCAAGCTAATAATTTCCAAAGTAAAAGAACATGTCCTAACTTGGTATCAGGCAAGAGGCCTACAGAACCAAGGGCACACCTGTGTGAACTTTTGGGATTTATAGCTTGAAGAGGAACTGCCCTGAGAATTGTGTTAGAATTAGCACTTCCTATCTTTCAAAGAATATTTGAAAACAAACTTCCTGTTTGCATGAGCCATTACTCTATATGAATATTCTTTCCAAACATGCTACCCGTTTGCAGAGGAAGACAGCAGGAGCTGCTGGATATGACCTTGCAGCTAGTAAGGATACTTATATCGCACCACGTGGACGAAGCCTAATCCCGACAGGTATTAGTCTTGCTATACCTGAAGGATCTTATGGAAGAATTGCAGCGAGGTCTGGTGCTGCATGGAAACAGGGCTTGGATGTTGGTGCAGGGGTAATCGACAGTGATTACCGAGGTGAAATCTTCATTATGGTTTTCAACCATTCGGATCAACTTGTCCTGATCCAGCAAGGACAAAGTATTGCTCAGATAATCTTTGAGCAAATCCTAATTCCTCAAATTATTTCAACTGACCAATTGTCCTTTACTGAGCGACAGGCACAGGGGTTTGGTTCAACTGATCAAGCTAAAGTCCCCCAGCAAATTTTTGATGTCCTTATTCCTAAGGAACGTGTCAGATCTCCAGATGGTGATTCAGAAGATAGATATGGGAAAAGACCACAACATCATTCTTTAGCTACACTAATCAATGATTCTCCTGAGATGGATCAACTTGAGGAGTCTGCAGGAATGACAAGCCCATGGGCCACTGTCTTCCAGTCCATTCTCCCTCAAGAGGACC
>JBAMHZ010271900.1:0-13453 GCA_037177395.1 Alpinia galanga | reverse complement strand
CACTGGCGGCCACGATTTCAGCCATTTTCGGCCGGAATTCGACCGGGATCCCTCCAACGTCGATCCCCTAGGGTTCACCGGCCCTATTGGGTTATAATTTGGCTTCGACGGTGACAAATTCCGGTGACAAACGGCGGCGAGCGCAACGGTGCTCATGGAACGCGTAGGAATGGGGGCACCGGGTATATATATATATAATATATATATATATATATATTATTTAATATTCATTTTTACCGTACATTATTAATTGTCGATTGTCATCAGCTGATGTCAATTGGCGATCGATCAATGGCGGGTGACGGGCGACGAGCCGACGGCGAGCCGAAGACCTACAACCACGATCGGTAGTCTTTAATCGGTGTTAACTGTGTTGACCTTGTAATGTAATCTATATTATATAAATTTTAGTCCGTAATTCAGAATACAATGATTACTTTATATTTTGTAATCCAAATTACATTACGATGTTAAAATTATACCAAATAAATAAATTAATATTATAATGTAATTTAGATTACGGTTTACCAAACACATTAATTAACGAAATGTTTTTGTAAGCTTTTTAATTCCACTGCAATGTTTTTAAATTTGTTATTATAAATTTCTATAATGTTGCTCTGGAACCGGTTTGTGGCGATGGCGAATCGGCTGTTCTAACTCGAGTGAAACAATTCGATAGCTTCCTTCCTCAGCATTTCATCATCCTCATCCAAATACTTTGAGCAAAGAAGAAATCATCTACTAATGTTTAGTCCAACTCAATCTGCTTGAAAGAGACTCTCAGCGCCTTGTTTTAAATTTTTCTTTCCATTATCATTTTGTTATCACTTGCGATAAAGATGCCGTCATGGAATCATTGTGGAATACAATAAATACCATGCAAATCATGATAACAAACTTTATTTCCCAAGAAAAACAACATCCAGGCAACACATCGCCAGTTGTAAACTGCAATAAAACAAAATAAAAGCATATACATTATATTATGTAGAGCACAAAGCATGATACACCAGTTCAAATGCATTAATCAGCATCAAGTATGTTAGAAGAAAACCTTTGTGGTGAATACATCCCTGTCGATCCCAACTGAGAACTTTTTTCTGTTCAAATAGCAATATATTTATATAATGGCCCTGCTTTAATGGAAAAAACCTGCGGGTGTCAGGCATCGTCATGTTTCAAGAACAGAGTCCTGGATGATAATAAACATTCTGGAATGGTATCGATTCGTTGCATAATCCATCAGCAATTGCAGGGCCCTCAATCAAGGCATGGTATTGGAAGAGCTATCTTGATTGCACTAGCTCTGCTGTTATCCAGCATATTCTGATTTCAATAATCAGAATACCATAGCATCTCCCGATTTTAGGAATCTATATGAAGATCCCTTGAACATGATTTGATTGATAATGTTATCAGTACATCTCACAAGTTGGGAGACAATTGAGTGTTTACATGCCAAAATCGCTTTCGAATTGATGAGACAAGCTGCTGGGTTGAGAAGTCACCGCCGTGCAGAATGAGATAAATAACAAATGTCATGTATACGACTACCACAGCAGAAAATATAGACCCTAGCAGCAAACCTTTAACTTCAGAAGAGAAGAATTCCAGTAACAGATAGCCATTGATAACTATTAGGAGTGCTGCCACGACCCAGGTTAGCATCTGCAGCACAGACAATTCAATAGATTATTCAGTTTCCAGTGCATGTATATTCATCGAGGAAACTTAAACGTGCGACTTAGATCAAATGGGATTCAGCCTAAAGAATGTCCTCGCCTTGTACAAGATGTTCGAACATGCATAGAATTAAAGTGAAATAGTGAAGATCCAACAGGACAGTGAATCCAGAAAATTTGATGAGCAAGAAGCTAAGAGGGAATGCAAACTCTAGGACTGAATCCTAAGAGCTTTAGGAGATGGAACACTTTTACATAATATCTTCAAATGATATATATTTTCTTAGAAAAATATGAGAGCACCTGCACTTTTAGGCTTTCAAATTAAATGAAAGGTAACATGAGAAAGTAAATTGGGAATATGGATTTGCAGTTAAAGCCTCCAGACGAAATATATAAGAAAACTTATAGCATCAAGAAAAATAATGAAAAATGATAAAACTACAATTGAGGTTTGCAGCTCATGACTTACTTGTGTGGTACGGCCAATTTTAAAAATTCCCATGACTTGTTCCTTCGACACTAGTGTCAGGAGCGGAATAAGAGCAAAGGGAATCTGAACAGATTGAAGCACATTAAGCCATTGGTTCAGCACATCTAGTGCAGAGTCAGATGTGTCAAAAAAGAGAGCAACCACAATAGTCGGCACAATGGCAAAGCTTCTAGTGATCAACGACCTGATCCATTTCTTTAAAGGTAGATTCAAAAAACCACCCATGATAAATTGTCCAGCGTATGTACCGGTAATTGTACTACTTTGCCCAGCTGCTAGTAAACCTATTCCCCATATATAGAGAATAGGAAATAATCCTTGCCCATATTTCTCTTGCAGGAATTTTCCTGCATTCTCCAGGCCAATATTTTCAGCTTCTTTAGTACCATAAAATCCCTTTGCAAAAACTGTTGTAACAAACATATTTATCGAAAATGAGACCATTAGGGCTACTGTTGACTCAATCAAGTAATATCTTAATGCTTCTCGAACGCGAGTTTTCTTGCTAGGGTCAATCTTTCGTGACTGAACAAGAGCAGAATGCAGGAAGACATTATGCGGCATTATCACACAACCAACAACTCCAACAGCCTCCCTTATTGTTTTTGATCCAAGTTTTGGAACTAAAACTCCTGTAAAGAGAAGACAAGAGCAACTAATGATCTTGAAGTAGCCAAGAAGAAAATTAAGCAATCACAAGCCATAAAAAAAAAATTCTCTACCAATAAGAAGCTCCATTTCACTAGGCTTGGCTTCTCTGAAAATCCATGCAAAGGAAGAAGCCATTGTAGTAATCAGAACTGCAAAAAATGCTTCAAGTTTCCTCACACCATAGTTCTCCAAAAACAGGAAAATAAAGCTACAAGAAAAGTTTTGACTTGGTTATTAACAGAAGGGATCCTGATACTGCTATATTAGGATGAATTTATACAAAAACTCTCTGCAGGAACTACTAGTAAACTAATGACAAAACCATAATGTAAATGTATTAATTCAACCCATTTGCAACCATACACTGTTTTTATTGGTTATACAATATCCTTGTGCATTTCCATTTCTGTTAATATCCAAGCTTCTATCTGTATGAAACTAGAGTTCAGAAAAAATAAAATAAAATAGCATCTTATCAAAAAGTCAACTAACTCACTATAGTTTAAAGAAGATGGAAGAACAGTTCGAAGTCTAATTACTTGGCCTACCTAACTCATGCAGATCGTATTTAATCAATAGATAAAATTTAAGAAATGGTACTAACTTAAAGAAATTTTTAAAACGCGAGGCTACAAGGAAAACAAGTGATGTTAGTGACTAATTGACATCAACATCAACAGTGACACAGGAGATGCCATTTAATGTTAGACTTTCACTTGAGAAACCTTATCAAACCAAAAGAATCACTCGAAATTGATGGAAACATGACGCTGTTTAGTTAGTGAGATGTTGCATCTGATGATGTCGGTTTGGTAGAAAATAACAACGCTTGGAGAAAAGGATAGATTTAAAAGATATCCTAATAAAGCTACGCAATTCTTGGACACAAGGTAGTCAGCCAGATTAATAGATGTAAACGAATGCATATTGGCCTGCATAAAAAGTTCATCTTTTAGCCGCTACGAGAAGCAAGAGAAACTCAAAGCAATTTAAACGAACCGGTTCAGCTCCTACCAATCCATGGCCGTGATAAGAACTCCTGCCCAGAGTGGAAGCACGCCGCGGCTTAATATCTTGATCGCGATGGCGCTCCCAATCACCTCCTGGATGTCCGCCCCGATCATGGCCACCTCAGCCATGAACCAGAGCACCAACCGTGCCCAGCGTGGGTACTCTTCCCGGCATAGCTCCGCCAGATGCCGCCCGGTAGCGACGCCGAGCCTGGCCGATAGCATCTGGATCAGCAGCCCCATCGCCGTCGCCCACAGCAGCAACCAGAGCAAAGAATAGCCCGCAATAGCTCCGGCCTGCAGATCCCCTTCCAGATTCCCTGGATCCAGAAACCCTATGCTCATCAGGAACCCCGGCCCGGTGAAGAGCCACAGCTTCTTCCACGAGAAAGGCGGCGTAGATAACCCGTCGTCATCGTCGGCGTCATCCTCAACGATTCGGACTTTCTCATGGGCTTCGTACGCGCGCTCGGATCCCTCGTCGTGGCCGTTCGCTATCGGATCACCGTCGGATCGGATCGGGATGAGGGGGTTCGCCTCTTTCTCCTCGGCTCCCTCGTGGCTCGAAGGCGACTCACGGCGAGGCAAAGAGAGGAGGCGAAGGGGGAAGTAAGCGACACCTGATCTATCACCGGCACCGGAGGATGCCATCCCCCTCGCCGATTCCGGCTATCTTTGCGGCCTTCCGTCGAACACCTTCGCGTCGCGATCCTCGGCTTAACGCGGAAATACCCTCTCGGATCTTAACTACAAAATTCCAAGTAATTAACGCAAAAACACTGTCAAAAAGGTTCGTAAAACCCAGGCCCAAATCACGTGCCCGGAGCGCTTTTCTAAACTCGATCCCATCGTCCACACCCGCCACGCTACCCACTATTTGATTGTACGAATTCATGGACCCCACATTTATCCAACGGTGTGCGGGACGCGAGATAGGCAGCCAAGGCAACTCACACCCTGGCGAAATGTACCCAGCCTCTCTACAACTCCCCCAATTGGCGGAGCCTGAGAATTTGCGAATAGAACACAAAAACGGCATGGGTGGAAGGAAGGGAGGGAGGAAGCGTTAAGACCACGTCACGCCGTTTCGGGTGATGGATCGACGGTCACCGTCCGTCTCCGACGCAATAGGAAACGAACGGAGGGACAGCGCAACGTGGGTTTATAATATACCGGTTTGGGTAAAATGGAGGAACAGCATCCGAATCTAGTGGAAGGGAGATTGGATTCGATTGGATAGATCTGGCTGGTGCTGACGTCGGCACTGAAGAGGAAGAGACTGGAGAAAGAGTTGTTAATCCAATCGATGTCGACTAATCGGTACTTAATTATCAGTTTTGAGTAAATGATAAAGGCAAACCACAAATTACTAGTTTGGCAAAAGTTTCAAAAAGCGCTTAATTAGTTTAATAATATCTGACAAAAATCTAAAGAAACCAACAATAAAATATCATATGGATTATGGATTCATGAATCATTATCCATGAGCATGCACTCTGTTTTCGGCTGCCTAGCTAATGGAAGAAGACAATCACTTTAATTTCCAGCTGCAATTGTTCTCAAAGAAATTAAACCAACAAATAAATAATCCAAAATTGATCAAAATTTTCATGGATTAAAAACAGGTTTGAATATGAGTCATATCGAGGATATATAAAACGGCAAGCCAAACAGCTAGCGAGAGCCCAACCCAACCATCGAAGCATATAAAGAGATCTCTAACATAAACACAATTTTACTTCTACTTCGAAATTAATTAATTAATCACTCTTCGCTTGTGCAAATTGACTCGATCGGCCTAATCTACTTACTATATTTTATCATTTGTTATTTAACTATTAGTCTAATTATAATATATAGCTATTAGCTAGTATGATAACATAGTCCACATTATTTTCTGCATGGAAAAATGGCCAAGGAAGATTAATCGTGCAAGTTTCTCTTTAAGGTAGTTGAAAGACTCCTTTTGTTTACAAATTAAATTGTTGAATTTCTTAGGTAATTTAAGGAGGTTTTTATTGTTAGAGAATTGCACTATTATTTGAAATACTCAAGCACAAGGTGATACTACCATAACTGTACTCTATGATCTGATAGGTCAGAGTAGAGTAAGGAGGATAAACGGTTTGGCCAGAAGAGGAGGTCAGGCAGATGTTAAACGGCTTGACGAGGTGAAGAGGCTGAGTGGATGCTAAACGGCTCGGTCAGATGAAGAGGCCGAGTGGATGCTAAACGGCTCGGCCAGGTGAAGAAACCGAGTGGATGCTAAACGACTTGGCCGGGTGGAAAGGATGAGCATAGGTCAAATGGCTCAGTAGGCAAAGAGGCCAAGCAGAAGGCTAAACAGTTCAGCAGAAAAAGAGATGCTCAATCAAGGAACAGATTGCGCCTGAAATGGCTCGGCAAATATGTAAACTTCCCCTCTGCCATAAGAGGGGACCACTCAAAAGATCTCTCCTATTTTTGGGTAGGTGTGTGCACTTTCTGTGGGACCCCAACACGGAGGCATCCTCCAAGGTACCCCGGATAGCCAAAAACAGAATATCCCTCCTACAGGCTACACCCCTTAACGATCTGACAGTTCTCTGTTTGTCACCTGACATCTTCTCATTGGTGGCAGTACAGAAAGTACTCCTCGTCTCATACAAAAAGGCTATTAGAGGTAAGAAAAGGAGATCGCATATTGTAAATGCAACTACTGACCTCCTTCTTGACGGACATATTCCTATCTTCGTTCCTCCCTCCACCTACAAGTTCTAACTTAGGCATTGGAGAGTCGTTAGCCGGGGACACCGGCGACCTTCTAACCTGTGTTAACTTTGACAGGAGATGAGGACCGAGGACCTTTACTATTGCTGTTTGAAAAAGAATTCATCCTCTCATTTTCTTTGAGGATCGAAAAATCTAAACAGCATCACAAGGATAAGCAAACTCGTTAATCCCCAAGTTTAAATTCACTAGCCCATCTAAAGTGATCATTAATGTTGTTGTTGTGTTAAAAGTTGAGTATGAATTTTAGTGGCGTCACAATTAATGGATCCTCAAATTCCAATGGTAAATTTTCATTATGAAGATCTAGTAGAGATAAATATTAAGAATGGCAACAAAATCTATAGAAAATGCTACACATTTTTTTTAATATATATTAATAATAAAATTAATTTACTCACTTGCATGTCTCATTGCCTCTATCCAACCACAGACTTTTATGGCGACATGACTGCCAACGGACCCTTTGCTCCGGCCAGGCCACCATTCCCCACCCACTTCACATGCTCATGCAGTCATGCTCATCTCTTTCTGAAATCTGTTTACTGTTTAATTACCAGAGAATTGGCACGCAGAAGAAAAGAGGCCTTTCGATTTCACTCATGGCATAAAAAAAATCTCACACATGAAATATGTAGCTTTTTTTTAAGAAAAAAAAATTCTTTATAAGAAGTTTAATTAGGACATCTTGAATGCGAGACAGGCTCATGTGCTGCTGCGTGAGAGAGAGAGAGAGAGGAAAAGAAGCTGGGGAGGTTCGATGGGTGAGAGGACAAGTCGGACGGAGGAATTGACGGCGAGCAGCGAAGCAGTGGCAGAGGCAGAGCGCGCGAGATTCTCGGCATGGAAATTGGGGATGTCAGAGAAAGCGAAGGCCACGCTGCTGGCTGCACAGGATACAGCACTCTGTGCGCTCTGCTGCCTCCGCTTCGCTTCGCTTGCTGCTGCACAGCGCAGCGCAGCGCACACCGCCGAGGCAATTCCCACGGTCGCTCTCGTGCAGGTTTTGATATATCTATCTGGTCATAAATGCACACGAGGAAAACACGAATATCAAACTTCTCTCGACTGTATGTTATTATTATTCACGTTGACTTGGCCCCGAACACTCAATTATTGACCGATCGATCGCTGCCAATCTCGTTGAATCTCCGTAATTAACTGATGCTGGAGAGATTACGTTAAACTGAAGCTCCAGGGAGAATAGATCATCATATGTGTGTGTTTTTTTTTGAAAGGAGGATAAAGAAGAAAAATATGTGGCGAAATTATTGGCGTCTGGTGGGTTCCGTGATCGAGCAAACAACGTAGACGTAGCATGGAGAGAAAAAGAGAGGCAGCTAGAGACCGATGCCTGTCTGCTCCTTTTGATAGCAGAAGTTGTTTTTATGTGAATTTTGTCAGACAAAAGTCAAAAATGTTAATTAAACACGCGAAATTATTCGATCAGGTGGCTTTTGATTTCGATTATTAGTCGATGGTAATTGACAAGAAAGTGATTTTCATAGTTAGAATCGAGAGAAACCACAAGAACAATAATAATAATCTGTAAAGAAATTAAACTGATGGTGCGTAGCTGAACATTCAGGTTTAATTTCTCGTCTTCTTCTCTTTTTTTTCTCCTTCCTTTGCAAAGAACAGATTCTTTTTTGCCTTATTCAATTTCTGCTTAAAGAAAACGTGATTAGATCGACAACTATGAAAGGAAAGGCTGGAAGAAAACGTTAATTAATAATGAACATAGGAAGATATTCAATCAATTGAGATTTTGTATGTTTTTTTTTTACAATAAAACATCTCACAAAGCTCTTCTTATAAGAGGGAAATTGAATTAATTGTACAACTTTTCTTTAATGAGATTGCCCAGGCTTTTGTCTCCTATGCACATACTCCAAGATACTTTCTCTACTTCATCACACTTCCTAAAATGCTCAAAACTCTCCACCGCCATTTAAATAAAAAAAAAACCTTGAAAATCCTCTAAATTGTATTTTTTTTTCTATCAATCACTCTCCACCTATCCAATCAATCAGAATACATAAAATAATTCCGTATAGTATGATGTAAGAACTGATTTTTCAGACGAGCGTACGTCATGTCCAAACTATCAATGATGTTTGATAAAATAAAAAAAAAATCGTAGAATCGAACTGTTCATTTTTAAAAGTAATCGAATTGAAAATTTTAAATATATAAATTATCAAAAAAAAATACACAGTAAATAAAAGGAGATTACGAGAGAATTGAAAGAGGATCTTTCAATGTTCTAATTATATATATACGATCATTCAGAAGAAACGTAGCACTTTAACGGCTGAGCACGCCGGTGGGTTGCCGGCAGTCCGAGGGCCAGCGCACGGTGGCTTAATTTCGACTGCTAATTACCTGCTTTACGTTTTGGCTACGAGTACAAAATGTTTACTGTCACTGGAGCACATCTCCCATCATCTTCCCGTCTCCTTGATTTGACATCGGAAAAGAAAGCCACCAAACTTTGCTTTCCCTTCTCTCTCTATCTCTACACTGTCTGCTCCTCTCTTCCCTTGGATCAGACTCTTCTTCTTGTTGTTCTCTCCTCGATCCACCTCCCCCTCTCCCTTCGTCTGCCTCCTCGCCGCGCCTAGCTAGCTAGGTGCAATTGTTCCCCGTAGCATATATTGTGGCCTCTCCTTCCAGCTTTCTTCTCGACTTTGTTTTAGATCTTTCGAAGTAATATCATCGTGTCTTGGTGGGATGGAGGAGATGTCTCAGCAGTTGGGCGGCGGTGGCGGCCCAGCGACAGCGGAGGGTAGCAATTTCCTCTACCTGCCCTCCTTCACCGCCTCGTCGTCGTCGTCGGCGGCGGCGGCTGCCGCCTTTCGTGAACGCGCGGGGAATAATAATGATGACCATGGTTACTACACCCACCACACCTACCTCCACCCCCCGCCGACGTCTCAGGGGGAGATACCGGGCGCCACAGAGGAAGGAATGAAGGCCAAGATCATGTCGCACCCGCAGTGCTCTACCCTTATCGCCGCCTTCATCGACTGCCAAAAGGCATTGATGATTTTATTTCTTGGTTACTCCTCAACTTATTCGATTAATTAATTAACTTTTATAATTATGCAGGTGGGAGCACCGCCGGATGTGGTTGCTCAGCTCTCGGAATTGTCCCGGGAACTCGACTCGCGGTTGAGCCGACGCCGTCGAGAAGGCTCCGACGACCCCGAGCTCGACCAGTTTATGGCAATTATTATTATTTTTTCTTTCTCTCTCTCTCTCTCTCTCTCGTAATTGTAACTACAAAATACGATTTAACAGATGTTTATATATATAAATGAAACAGGAAGCGTACTGTGACGTTCTGGTGAAGTACCGGGACGAGCTGAGTCGGCCGCTACAAGAAGCCACGGACTTCCTCAAGAGCGTAGAGTCGCAGTTCAACGCGCTCACCAACGCCGCCTTCTCCTCTTCTTCCCGGCCCTTGTCTTACTCTGGTAAGTTTAAACTGAGCATGCATATATATCAATATCCATCACATATTATAATAGTAGTTCATATGCTACTCCTGCTGCCATCCTTATTGTGGAGAAACGCATTTGCTTTGTTTAAAAAAAATGGAAACGCTAAATTAGCGGTTCTTCTCAGCTGCTCCCGTCGAGGAAGAAGAGATAAATCAAAAATCCAGTGGCAAGTGCAAAGGAGGGATAGTACCTTTGCTTTCTTACCATGTTTATCTTCAGCTTATCTTCTCCTTTGAGCAGCATGCATTTGCGCTCACAGCCACAACTGGTGGGTGTTTCAGTGGATGATAAAGGGAGAGAGAAAAATTAATGGCGTTAGGGCAAGGAAAAGGTGGCCGCACAGTGGAGGCAAACGCCTGGTTTTGCTATGCTTAGATTTGGTTGCTAGCCTCCTTATCTCTCTCTCTCTCTCCCCTTGGATTGCCATTTGTCTACTGGATCTTGAACGTTTGCAGAAAAAGTAGTAGGAGAAACCTCTTCTCTTTATCAATTAAGGTTTATTTAAGAGTGAGAAAATTAGCTGTTCAAGATGATTAATCCTGTCTTTTCTTTTAGTTTATTACAAGCCAAAATCCTCTCCTACTCTATCACAGTCTCTCTCTATATATCTACACATCTTTTGTTCTTCATTATTAACAAACGAATATCTGAATGTTCACTCCAGAAGGAAAAAAAAAAGGAATATATAGTATTTTATATTATGCACTCCGCCTAGGTTTGCTACATTAATTAGCTTCATTATCAGGTGTTGGCTTCTTCATGCAAGCCAGATGTCCACTGCATGTTAGAGGAACTGAAATATTCATTTTATCTTAGTCAATCAGTTGAATAACTATATCATGGTGCATGGCGCATCGATCTATCTTTTGGATTTCAGTAATCCTTTTTTTTTTGCTTTCTTTCTTTTACAAAAGTTACAGTTTCATTTGCAATGCTGCAATAGAAGTCAAAATTAGAAAACCATGTTAATGCCTGAAACTACTTGCTTCCAATTAGCATATTTTAGCAAAAATGATTATCATACTCTCCCAATGGTCTAGCAAAAATGATTATCATTTTTTGCTTTCAGTATCATCTCAGAAATGAAATGGCGAGATGAATTATCTTAAAGATTAATCACAATGACGATCCAATCTATTAAAACCCAATCACAAATTAAGTGGGGGTACTTTGATCTCTAGAAAGTGAAAATCATATATATACATAGCGACTGAAGCTAGCTTGAGCAAATTAAGTTTGGATTTACCCCCATCAATGGTGCGCAATCAGCTAATTAGTTTTGTTGGCCTGAATGTTAATTAACTTGCTTTATTTGTAGCATCATGACCTTGTATCTTCTTCTAAGTCCATTACAACCCAAAGGCATGCATGGATGATCTTTTAATGTGCATGAACAATTGTTGGCAAAATGTGTGCATATATTTGCAGAGGCAGTTCTGTTAACTGCTCTTCTAATCAAAACACGCAGAGGAGAAAGAGGAAGGTGCTGCATCCTCGGAAGAGGATCTCGATCCAAGCAGTGGAGAAGCTGATCGACTAAAGATGGATCCGCACGCCGAGGACAAAGAACTGAAACTCCTCCTCCTAAAAAAATACAGTGGCTACTTAAGCAGCCTTAGGCAAGAGCTCTCCAAGAAGAAGAAGAAAGGGAAGCTGCCAAAGGAAGCCCGGCAGAAACTACTCAAATGGTGGGAGTTGCACTACAAGTGGCCATATCCGTCGGTACGAGTCCATTCATCTCATCTCATCTCATCTCCTCTCTAGTTCTTGTTGTCTTTGCTAGAAGAATTCAGGGTGAACTAATTATCTTAAGTAGGAGAATATCGTTAGTTGGTTTTCTTATCGCTAGAACAACTCGATCATTTTTGTGACAAATTAAAATGCAGGAATCTGAGAAGATTGCTCTGGCCGAGTCGACGGGCTTGGATCAGAAGCAAATCAATAACTGGTTTATCAACCAGCGGAAGCGGCACTGGAAACCATCTGAGGACATGCAACTCATGGTGATGGATGGCTTTCACCACCCCCACAATGCTGTTACCTTGTGTATGGAAGGGCAATTCATGGGAGGTGACAGCCTCTATCGCCTCGGTCCCTAACTCATCGAAGCTTCCTAGTCCTAGCTAGACGATGAAAACGGATCGAAGAAGCGCAAGCTCCGGATTACATATATATTCGAGTTCTATAACATTGTCGATTTGGCCACCCCTCGAAACACCATTGTTACTCAGGCTGTACTGTGACTAATAGTTTCAGTTTCTCAATACCACAAATTAAATGCGTGTTGTGAGATACGAGGGGAATTGTCTGTGTATATTGCACTGTTGTGGACCTTGCTAACTACGATCTTAAGCAGCCGGAGTCCATGTCTAATATTAGTGATTTTTTCTCTTTTTTGAAAAGAAAAGAAAAAGTTGAACAAATGCAGGATAGAATAAGAAATAACGAGCTCGTCATGCTCACGCGACTGACAATGCAACGCCAAAAGGTGGCACGGCAACAAGGAGCGAGAAACACAGCTTCCAATACCTTCCAGGGCCGTTAGCGGGCCATGATCCGGCGCGGAATCTAGACTAAATAGTTGACTGATCAATTTTCTATTTAATTTTTTATTTGATTTTTTAGTCTAATAATCCATAGCTCAACTTTTAAAAATATGAATCAACTAATTAATGTTCCAATTTAGTTGTTAAGAGATCTTTAATGGCATTAGTTTGTTCAAATTGACCTAGGAGGAAAATAGGGTTGCGGTCAATTTTCATCTACGAAGTGCCTAACCATGACCGCATGTATGAATTAACTTTGGACGATCGAGCTCAAGGTCGAGGAAAGATTTAACTAAGTAGTTCGGTGCCTAGTTAACTTGTTACAAAGGAACTTAGCAATGAATAAGTTACTTATTGTCTCATCTAAAACTTTATCACTATACAAGAGTGATCATAATTGCACATCAAATTCATTTGATCAACATCGTCTAATCCAATCGATCGACGATGCTTAGCGAATCAGTATAATTGATAACTATATATATAAGTGTTTACCACATTCCATACAAAAAAACTTATTATATCAAAATGAAATTTCTTATAATTTCTTATTTTTTATTAAATTGAAGAGTCAATTATGAAAAATATTTAATGTGAATATTATCCTGTTTTATGATGCCATTGAAAAATCCTCTAGATTCATCCACCCGGACACATACTTTTTCTCCCAATAGATTAGGTAGGGTATCTGGACGTGCCACGACACTTGAGTCGCTTTAAACCATCTCATTGTCTTCGTCCAATAAAAAGAGGACCTTTTGCAACCTTTTTCCTATGAATCGACCTTTCATGA
>JBAMHZ010271684.1:0-13455 GCA_037177395.1 Alpinia galanga | reverse complement strand
TCCCATTTAAGGCTATATCCCTAACGGCCTGACAGCATGCCTCCCCCCGCCACCTGGCGATTCCACATTGGAGGTAGTAGAGAGGACGCTCATCTCTCGTATAAAGAGGCTGTTGGAGGCAAGGTAAAAGGGACGATAAGCAAAATCACTGCTACTTCTTGGACTTCTTCTTCTTCTTCAACCTACCGGCTCTGACTAAGGCAGAGCCGTAAAACTGGGAACCCCCGGTGGTTGTTTTAACCTCGTGCTACTTTGACAGGAGAAAGAAGACCAAGGACTTTTATTGCTGCTGCTTGGAGAGAACTCATCCTCCGGACCATCCCAGAGGAAAAATCTGAACATCATCAACATTAATCAACATAATAAAATGAGTTTCTTATCCCTATATACTATATTATCTTAAAATCTTTTTATATTTAATGATTATGATTACTATACTAAACTAACATGAAACACGCCCAAATATATGTTTTAGCACCTTAAAAACTAACAAAAAAAAGTCAGGAAAAAAATAAATCCGATGCAAAACAAATTGATTTCAGAAATAGATAAGCTTCTGAACCCATTTATTCTTTACACCCTCAAATTAAATGAATTAGAAGAGATAAAAGATCTATATACATGAAAAGACTGTCAAACTGATCAGTAGTATTCAAGTATACTTAAAAACACTTAATTTTATGTGAGACTAAAAGAGTGAAATTATGGTTTGCACTCAAAGTAATTTTAAAAAAAATGAGTGTGACTTTAAAATCATATGAAACTCTCAAAAATTAGGATAACAGATTAAAGGAGTAAAGTTATATCCTCTCCCCTCTAATTCACTCTTTTTTTAACAATAAAATATAAATGTTTTAGAGTTGGAAATTAGTTTTTTTTATGAAATAATGATTAATATAAGATTATAAAAATAACAATTTAATTATTTTTTTTATCCTCCATCCTAAATTAATAAAATAGATAAAATATTTCTTTCGTATAATTGTCAGTCTATCGGTTGCATGTCTGCATCCGGTTCTCATCTAAACGCGTTCATGATTTTTTTGTTTCTCTCCCTTTTTTCACGTTATAACAAGACACATGTAGGGAGAGACCAAAAATATATATATATATATCATTTTCTACATATATTTTTCTGAATATATTTAAGGATTTCAATCGGTCTAATCCTCTTCCATATCAGCAACCAACGTGAGTCAAAAAAGGGCGGTGCAAGATTGTCGTATGGGTTTGTATGAATACCATGCAATATGTTAAACCGTTTTTAATTAATTCAATCACTATCATGAACGCTTAATTCCATTCAAATACTTCTAGAACACGCCTTGAATCAATCGACACACAAGTTAATCCCACTTATTCATTTCACGTCTAATTTGAATTTAATTACTTTGATCAACTGTTTCTTAAAATACCAATGTATATATATATATATATATATTTTTCCTTCCGAAAGCGTAATTATTAATTCCACACGTTTTTATTCATTCATTATTTATTATTTTCTGAAAGGAACATTCAGTTTTAGAAAATTACGAGTCATTCTCTAATTATCAATATCATTTTGATGCTACAAAAAATTCAATTCATTAGCAAATTAATTACATATCAGCCATAGACTCGGTCAATATTCTTCCAATATTCCAAGTCCACTCGCCTAATCTCTCTCTTTCTCAAGTCCACTTGTCTTATCACGACCTCTAGTCCACCAAGCGAATTCAACACAACTCTTATCTTAAAACAATATAATTAAGAAAAATAAATAAATAAAATTAAGAGAAATTGATGACTATAAGTAAACAACTCCCTCTTCGAGCGAAACACATCGAGAGAGAGAGAGAGAGAGAGAGAGGATGAGTCTTCACAGGAACATCACGAAGAGCTATTCTTTGGTGAACATCCCCTTCTCATGGGAGAACCAACCAGGAATTTCAAAGGTCATGCCGCAAGAAGTAGACGACGACGATGACAACAACAACAACAACACTATCTCACCCATGCAAGAAGGACTATATTCAGAGCAAGACGAGAAGCCAAAGCTTATCAAGTTACCGCCACCGCCATGCCAGAAGCGCCTGCAGTCACTTCCCAGCGGCGCCATATATGTGCCTCTGCCACCTTGTGCATTTCAGTCGATGCCGATGACTATAATGACGACGAAGGAGGGGGGAGGAGACGACCCCTTCTTCGCGGCGTACATGGAGTGCACCAAGAGCAGAAGAAGGGGGAAGATGGATGGATGGTCGAGGTTTCGGAGGAGGATCAGTATTGGATTTGGGTGCGGAAGTAAGTGGGCGTGTGAGGTTAAGGAGGACACCATAATCAGAGCCTATCAAGATTAAATACTAAGATTTTAAGGGTAGTTAGTGTTCATCTTTCTTTTCAATTATCTCCTCAATTGTATGAAAATTGTCCACTGATTCTCAAAAAAATGGCATCCTATGGACGCCCTCTCCGACATCATATATTATATTATTTATATTTGATTTCAATCTCAATTAAGGATTTCTGTGTTCGATGTATCATGTTACTATATATGCTTACTGGGATTTTTACCATTTCTACGGGTATACATAATCGACCACTTAACATGACACTCGTAATATTTTTGCTTCATCAAGAGTTAGCAACAGCTGATATGTTTATATTATTTAAAAAGATTCAAAACCCAGTAACATCCTTCATGGCGAATTCATTGGAAAATAGTACTTTGTATGCTTTTGTAAATGTTTATTTTTTTTGTTCGACATTGTGTTCTTTCATTTTATGACATTTAGATTGACTATTTTACGAAGAGACATAAATATAACTTGTCAAATATTTAGGATCTTCAATGTGGGAAGGCCCCTGTTAACCGCATGTGGTCGAGAGTCCGCCTAAGACCATACCGATCCACAGCCCTGTTAGCGTCTCTAAAACCGTCTCCGTATATTGAAGAAAGATCTGATTCTATCTGATGCTTGAAGAAATCTCCGAGCTTTCTCTCTGCCGCAGTTCGAGCACCTTTTTTCGAGGACCCAGTTGATGATGAAGATGAAGAACTGGAGGCAACGCTGCTGCCAGCTCCTGATGTGATCTCAGAATCCAGCCACATATGACCGAGCACCTGGCAGATGCCTTCTTCCACTACCGGGTTGAGAGAACGATATCCTGCGAATACAAGCATATAAGGCACTCAGATGTATTACGATGATAGATTTTCGAACAGCATCAAGAACAAGCCTGAATTATCTGGCTCTGTATCAAGCTGCAATAAGTATTAGCTACCAAAGATTTAATTTCCACTGAAGAACAGCATAGGAAAATACGACTATAATGTGTTTAGCATTTTTTTACTGCTATTGTTTCTTTAATGACAAGCAAGCAATTAGATAAAAACGGATAGAAAGTGCAGAATTATGCCAGGAACAAGCTTTTTTCTCCGGTGAATAAAGGACCAAAAAGAAAAAGGTGGCACAGAAACTAGTCTTAAAGTATGCGTGCCATGTTCTCTTTGTTCTTGATAATAATGGAAGTTGCAAACGAAAACCCTTCAATTTTATTCAGTATCAGTTAACTAGCAATCATTGATCCATCATGTCAAGGAACATGTAAAAAGATATCTTAGCCCCAGGGCTGGGTCGGTTGGTAAATGCACAAGGATAACTCTTAAGTGGGCAGGATTCAATTCCCAGGGAGGTCATAAATTTGGGTCATCGACCGACCCCCTACTTGCATTTGTCATATCTGAGTTCTTGATTTATCCCCCACCTCGATAGGGGCAATTAAGGGAGGCTGATAATGTGGCAGTTCCACATTTTTATGTAAAAAGATATCTTTATATTTCCATAAGCATAGCCCAAATTAACACAATGTTGATCAGCTGAATAGCAGGGCAAAACTACTAGTTAACTATTATTGTTTGAGATTCAAGCTATTGGGTCATAAGAGATCAGATTAGTGTGATAGCTAAGACCTGCTGTATACCGCAGAGCGTAACTACTACAGGATAAATATTATTCTTCAAGATTCAAACAATAACAGATCAGACAAGTGCGTCATAGCAACTTCTTAAACTTATAAACTATTTATTTAATAAGCACCCAATAATTTAATTATAGAAGTTTATTTAAGGTGGAGAGAGCCTCATTTTCCAGGCAGGGCTGAGCCATCAGTGACATGTCAATCTAGAAGCAATCTGAACTGAGGATGGATTTCCGGGGTTAGTCAAATTTTGAATTCCATGAACTATCTTCTTAATAGTATGAACCATCTCCTTAATGGTATGCAAGGAAAGAAGCACGAGAGAAAGATACCTTTCAGGCGTAACCATGCGTGCATCATTTCATGAGCCAGTATAGAGCCAGTTAGCAATCTGCAAGTGGAAAAGAAATCTAATATCAATCAAAGGGAGAATCCAGTATTTAGTAGTTCTGTTGGAGAAAACAAATGTATAAACTTCTTCACAATTCAGAGAAAGAAAGCATGTAGAGTCCAATATGTAGCTGAGTTATTTAGCTGAAAATATGAAGTGCCTGCAGAAAAAATCTGGGACAGGTGTATAAGATAGCGAGAGCGATTGATGAAATATAAAAACCAATACCTGGGTAAACCATATAGTATAAGAATTGCTGTTACTTCACACCGTCGGACCAGCCTATATGGCCCTGTTATCAAATCTATGAGTCTGTTTCCTGGCCCCATTATTGGTCTCCTTAAAACCTAAATGGTAGCTTTCTCATCAGTGATCTTTAAACAAGTCAGTCTCAACTGTTTGGGGTTGGCTCTTCAAAAAACTTAAAAAGATTAAAAATGGAAACCAAAGATGGCAATGTGAATTCTTACATTTCTAACAATCTGCTCTTCAGAAAGGCAGAGACCTCTAGTTTCAGGGAGATGATGTGTGCCCTGCTCTCAGGAGTAAACAGAAATTGTTATTGCAATTTGAAAAACTAAGTATATGTTTCTAAAGTATAGATTATTTTTCTAGAAGGATTGTTTATTGTCTTACATTCTTTTCACCTTCCATAGCTTCATTCAGAGCTTGCCTCTCAACCAGAAGCAATGGAATCTGCTGTTCCACTTTCATATTTAAACCTTCATAAAATTCTCGAATATCCAGGTAAAGAGGTTGGCACTCGCTTGTGTCCATTATTGAAAAATTAAGACACTCGAGGCAAAGCTTACGGCCATCATCTAAAGTTACATATTTTGCATCTCTGGGCTGAACAACGAATGATTAAAAAAGAGAAAACAACTACACTTACAGATGAAAACAACAAATAAGAACATCCAGTAAGATTAATGAAGCATAGCAAACTGGTTGCAGTGGTCTTCCATATTTATTACTTGCTACTAGGTCAGAATGAATAATAATAAGTGAAATGAAGAGTTGCCTTATAGTGACTACTGTGTACCAACCTCCATTCTTTCACAGCTACAGCACCTTGGAGTGCCATCACGCTCATGTATTGGACAATACTTCTGCCCCCAAAAAGGATGAGCTCGATATTCAATACGACCATCTCTAATTTGTGGAATCTGAAAAAATTTATAAAAAAAAACAGAAAAGAAAAGGATGGCATATCCAGAATCAGAGATTGCAAAAGAAAAATAAATATCAATTGCATGAAAAATGCTTTGAAGCCTCATGAAGTCCTTGATGTCAATGAACAGCAGATATCATGAAATAAACAGCTCAGAGAGAACACTATTACTGAAGCTAAATAATATAGGACATGGGTTTATAGCACAAGTAAAATTAAACTTCCTTGACACTAGGACATACACTGAATAAAGTGGTCTGTTAAATACTCAAAATAACTCAGGAAGAAGTGCAATATCTTTTTATATGGAACTACAACATTACTATGAATATTGTTTGCTTATGCAAAAGGGACAAAAGAAAACACATGTCTAAACACCAAAATGCAGTTTAACTTGACACCCTTAAATTTAAGGAGCAATAACAGATTTCCTCATGTAGTGCAACCCAAGTGGAGTGAAATAGGCATTAATTAATCAAATTTTAAAAATTGAACATCCTTCAAAAGGATAGTAAAAAAAACTAAGAAATTAATGGACACGTTAGGGTTACTCATTACAAAAATTTAAAATCTTGTTTTGGTCTTTAGTCAGAATGAAATTAAATGTTTCAGCAATGCTGACAGGTGACGTCGATCACTCCAACGATGAGAAGGATGGAAAAGAGGAAGAGGAGGAGGATGCTAACCTGGGTGGTGTTGCCAATGTGTGACAAAGCCTCAACATCACTCTCGCAAGCCAACACTCGAGAAAGAGGAAGCTTTACGGGTTTTGACACTAGATTTTAGGCATGGAAGCACAAAGGAGGAGCTAGTGCATAGCTTCTCATAAGGATGAATGATTCATAGCTTCTCTGGACAAAGGATGAGCTCCTTGATACACTGGTTCTCAAGGCAATGAATGCTTCAGAGTTTCTTGCAAAAAATGCCAATGAAAGATTTGATCACAAAGAAGGCACAAAGTTTAAGTTTCGCTCATTTGCACTCGCCCATTCATGTAGTGGGTGATTAAGAGTCTCTCACTTGCCAGTTGGTTGGCGGAATGAAAAATTTAGCCTCTGCCAACTGGCACAGGTTGAGTTTTAAATCACTGCTCATTACTGTGATGATAATAGATTATCTTCTTTGCTTCATCAAGAGTAGAATGCCAAGATGCACACAAAACAAAAAAAACAAGGATATGAATTATTAACTGATCTCACTGAGTATTGTAAAGGCAAAATAAAGGAAGACAAGTTCATAGTTCGTGAATATATTACTTGGAAACTTCCAATCACAAACTGCATAAGATATCTACAATGCATGGCTGGATTCTCAATTCTCTTGATTCAATATAATCTCATAATTATATACTTATTCATGACCATCATCATAGTTCCTAGGGCTGAATATTCGTTTAAAAACCGAACCAATTGAACCAAATTAACCGAACTTTTTTAGACAAACCGAAATTAACCAAATTACTCCTTCATCAACAGTCGATTGATATGTGAACCGTCGACTACATCAATCGACTGCTAAACTTATGTCTGATTTATCAATCCAACTGTTGACTATGCCACTCGATTGCTAAATTTATTGTCAGTTTATCAATCTAGTAGTCAACTACATCACTTGACTGATAAACTTTTTTTTTCAATTTCTCTCTCTACCGGTCAGGGATTTTTTTTTTAAATCGATTGAAATCCAATAGTCAATTGCTCCTGACATAGTGGTTGAATGCTACGCCAGTTCAATTTAACTAGTTTGACCGAATTCTGAATTTCATGACGGAAACCGGACCGAAAAAATCAAAATAACAAAGATTTTAAAAAAGAAAATTGAATTTCCAAATTAACCGAACCGAACTTCCAAATTAAATAAGTTTAGTCCGTTATTTCAATTTAACTAGCTTTTGCTCACTCCTAATAGTTCCTAATATCTTGGAACATCATGTCGAATAGTCTAATTGTCTCACAAAATGCTGGAAAGTCTGATTTTTTATCTTGGATTAATTGGAAAGCTAGTATGAAATCACAAATTGATGGAATTGTGATTTGTTGTTTTTAGAGGTTATATTTTACCTATTGTATTCTCTGATAACTATAGGATTTGCCTCTAGGAGTCTTTCTATTTCTCATTTCCATATTTTAGAACAATCATTTTGTATTTACTCCTTTGATAATAAAGGAATTGTAGTATAGATTATTTTCAAAATCCTATACTTGTTTCATGGTATCAGAGCTCAAAACAACCTAACTGTATAACCAGAAGCAATGGCTGATTCCACAAGCCACCCATCAAGTCTTCCACCTTCTCTACCCTTTGATGACCATTATTTGCAGATTAGTTGACATAGACTGAATGGGAGAAACTTCAGAGAATGGTTTCAATCTATTTTCTTGTAATCAAAGGAAAAGGGAAGTATGATTTTCTCTCTTAGACTAGCTCATCTCTATCTGTTGATGCACCGAAATACCTAGCTTGAGAAGTACACAATTATTATGGCAGGGCTAATTAATTTGATGGAGGCAAATACTGGCGTACCTACCTTTTCTATGAAATTGCTCAAGAGGTATGGGAGGTTGTTTAATAAATTTATTCCAATCTTGAAAATGCAGTCAGTGCTTACAGTTTTGGTCTATGATCCACACAATTCAACAAGGCACTCTTAGTGTTACGAAAACTAAAATGCACTAATAGAGTTATGGCAAGAGATGCAACTTTTTGTGATCCAAAGTGGGAGTGTCAGATTAATGGTCTCAAATATAGCAAGAGGTTACAGAAAAGGAGTCTGGTTTCATAAGAGCTCAAAGGCTATCTCTATGAAGTGAGTGGTTGGTTGCTTGTGAGAATGAAATCTATTTTTTATAGACTTGCGCAAAAGCTTTAACACTAAGTGATGGTAAACGCGCATATTGATGGTAAATTTAATTTTTCGACTGATAGATATCTCTTCACCAACTTGAGAGAAGAGTTGGAAAATTCGAATCTTAATCCTAGAATATTTAGAAAGTTGATAGGAGATCCTGGATTGATGGAAATGGAATTGTGATCTATTGCTGTTTGTAGATGTTAATTTACCATAGCGCATTCTCCCATAATTATGAGATTTGGAGCTAGTTAAGGGTTTTTCTTTCTAATTTTCTTATTTAGAACAATCACCTTATATTTATTCCTTTGAGAATAATGAAATTGTAATGCCAATTGTTTTCTAGATCCTTTTTTTTTCTTTTTTGATAATTCAGGTGTCCGAGCTTTCCTTAATTAATTTTGGAGGCAGATGATCTTTCCCCTTGGTTCACCTATCAAGTAAATCTAAAGCACAATTTATGCACACTCAAAGGCCGACTTCTAGAATATTGGCCCTGAAATTTGAACTCTAATACTCTTGTTCCTCTGAGTGCTTTACTTCTAGATCCTATTCTTAAAATTATGATTACTTTGAAAATTGATAAGAAATCCCAGATTAATATAATTGTAATTTGTTGCTGCATTTAGAGGTTAATTTACCATATAGTGTATTCTCTACTTAGGGGATTTTTATTTTTTCTAAGTTAGATCAATCATTTTGTATTTATTCCTTTGAGAATAATGCAATTGTAGTATCGATTGTTTTTTATCCTATTCTTGTTTCAAAAACAATATGGGAAACAAAATACTTACAAAATCTTTGCATACATCACACTTTGGATAATAGAGTTTCCTGTGGCAAGCCTTGTGGTAAGGATTATTCCCATGCATAGAGAACTGCAAAAAATAAAAATAAAAAATAAATAACAGACCCTTAGATGCAACTTAATGCAAAGAGAACATCAGTGAAGCTCTCAATTTTCACCTCATAGTCTGTTATTGGTCTATTGCACTCATGACAACGAAAACACTCCGGATGCCAAACAGAACCAGCAACCCTCAGATAGTGACCATTGCCAACCTCCTTGTTGCATCCCGCACATTTCCTAAAAAATGTGAGGGAAAATGCTTACGAAACAGATATCTAAAAGTGTCTCTTTAGATATTGAAACATGAAGAATTATTCTGTTATTCCTTAGCCAGTAGGTTTGCTGCAGAATCAAATTGATTTTTCATGATAACTTGAATATATAAAGAAGAAATTATCTACTCAAAATTTAAATACTTTGCCTAAAAAACTTGATTTAGTTTGTTGTGGATAGTCACTACTGTGATGGAATGACCATGGAAATTCCTAAAGGCAGTTGTATTTTTAGCCACATGTAAGAAAGTCACCGAAAGGAAGTGTGGCAATCCATGTTGTATATCCGTATTCCTGTTCCTGCACTGGATGAGAAGTTATGTCCTTGAATTGTGCATCATTTGCCTTGTACTACACTTGCCAAGAAAATGTCAATTCTTCATTCCCCAAATCATTTTTAATTTGATTGACTAATATTCTTCGTTTTCTCTACCTTCTCTACCCTTCGACCCTAATAAATTCAACTCTTCTAAATATAAAATCTATCAATCATTTTTCACATGTTCATACCATCTCAATCTACTTTCTTTCATTTTATCATTTGTTGGTGCTATATCTAATTACTCTTAAATATTAGCATTTTTTTACTTTATCCTTTTAATGAACGTGTTGCTTCCCAACAATGGAACAATAACCCCAAAAAAAAAAAAATCCTACAACCAAATTTCAGTCATTGATGTGTGTCAACTGCACTTGTGCAATGGAAGTACACAGCACTCTAACTTGTCAACCCACCACTAGAAGTAGAAGCATTCAATCAAACACCATAAGATATCAATTTGACAATTATTCTCAATGTTCTATAGGTTATGTCATTTCCTAGCAGCTTAAGGTTTCAGATGAATCAGCAGTGATTAAAAATTTAATGCATTATTTTTGTAAATATAGTCATATCAATAGGGTAAAGCTTCGAGAAAATATGATCGTGGATATAATTTAAAATTTTAATGCATTATTTTCGTAAATATAGTCATATCAATAGGGTAAAGCTTCGAGAAAATGTGATCGTGGATATAATATGCATTATCCCACAAGCAAATCAAGCTCCCAGATGGACTTGAAGTGCTAACAGAATTCATGGATGACTTTTTGTAATTGCTTTCCGTATGTTAGCCATTTATGTATTCGTATATTGTATAAGCAAACTGACTGAAGTGATATCACAAGTAGACAAACCATAGGACAAGTACCTGTAGACAGGGGGAAAGATATTTGGAAATGGTTGATAAAGTTGCCCATTTTGATGGGGAGGAGACTCGCTATTCAAACTTTCTTGTAAAGCCCTTGCAAGTTGTTCATCCTCCTCTATGTGAGCTTTATTGTCTGTAAAAGGAAAGACATGCTATTTAAATAAGAATACAAATAACAAAAAAAGTGTGAGAGACAGAACATATAATGAACTCATTTCATAAGATAAATGAAACACAAGCTGACTATTTGTTTCCCAACTAAAAAACTAAAAAGAAGTAAACTTATTTTTCATAATGGTTGAAAGATAGGACTTGAACCTTCCTAGTTCACAGATAGGAGGGAACAGATTGAACTGAAGGTTTTTGTATCCCTGAGGTGAGATTAAGCCAGCTTAATTGTGTAGTCAGGCATATTAAATAGACAATGATTTTTTATAGGTCGGATCTACTACTTAATTTGTAAATTTTGCAAGAGACACCAGTATTAATCTATTAGGGGAGCAAACAAGTTATAAGTCCAAACTATTTGGGATCGATAGATACATAGATCTTATCTTCCATTGAACTATATGAAAGCTATATCACACTTTTGATTATAATAAGTTTTGTTAGAAATATATACCTCTAATTGTAGAACAATAGGCCATCTTTCAACAATTCTACATTTTGATTAGTCTAATTATACAAACATTGGACATCTTTCAACAAGTCTATGCCATCTTAAAATACTTTTACATTATATCATTATTGAAGTTACACCTAGTTGTTCCCATGTAATAGCTTTTTTTAAAAATATTTCTAATAGTCACAAATATCCATCCTAGTGAATAAACATCTAACTTATTTGCATCTCTATTAAATTATTATTTGTGTTGTTTCCTAATTGCACAAAACTGGATAGTCAAACTCATGCAAGGTTGGGGAAATTGTGCTAGTTGGCCCATACACTCATGTAAGTTTAAGACTCATACACCAAAGTTAAATAGGTCAGTCTGAAAGGCCCTAGACTTGGAATTAGGTGGAGTTCTCAGACAGCCTTTTTCCAAGTCATAAACTCATGAACTTGGTCACAGGACAATTCAACTCAGTACTTTCTGCTCAAGTGCATAGCATTTGTCAACCTAATTTTTTGGTGTTTTTTCATTTTCAACATTCCCTGCCCTCTACTCATCAAACCTTGCTTCTTTCATATCATCAAGCTTAGTAGTTGAGCTTCTTCTTGCTTCATAATTGCCTTCTTTATCTCATATCCTTTCCTGTGCTTGAAACAGGTTACATTGGCCTATACTCTTCTTCACTGATCTTACAACTACAAGTGAGTATATCTGAAATTCCTAATAATCAAAACATATGAAAATTTAGTGTTTCCATTTTTCCCCCCTTTTTTTCTTCTTTGTTTTTGCAGGCTACATGTTTTTGAGTTTTATGCTTGCATTGTGTTTGAATGTTGAAACGCTCTTGTATTACAGTATACTTGTGTTTAGTTGAAAACTTGAGGTTGTGAATTAGTTGTGGAAGTTGGAAATGTGTTCATATTTAGTTATTAATGCTTTTGAAGGTATATTGAGTTTAATTCAGAATCATGTAATATGTTAATTGAGTTAAATTATTGATCACGATTTATTTCAACTAGAATCAAGTTTTTCATGTTATGTGTAAATTATATTGAAATTTATCTAATCAGAGATTCTTAAAATTCTAAGATCCAAGTCCATGGATCCTCATTTGAATCGATAGTATAGTCAGTCTGTTAGCCTTGGACCCAAAAAGGTATTGTTAATTATATCATGGATTTATTAAACTTTTTGGCCAAACACCGAAAAATCACAAGCCACTAGAACCACCTGGGTATTTTAATTCTCTGCTCATTATCCTATTATAATACCATCATCCATATCTATTTATTGTTAAATAGATTCAACATCTTAAAACTTGTCTTCGAGGTTAAGTACATTTCATATCTTCAACTTAAAATCTTTAGCTTCTATAGTTCCTTGCAAAAATTCAAGTTTATTATATTTTTGCCCTCTCAACTACAAGGGGGCGCAAAGAAGCAATAAAAATAATTTATAGCAAAGAAAATATTGAAATCCACAATATCTACGTTTGTAATAAAGAGATGTACTAAGGCAATCGCCTTAGATGTTATTAACAAGGTATAAAATCTCGAGCCGTTTCGTCCGAAACACAAATAATTTCGTTCCGATGCGGGACCGACACTGGCACTGGCACGCGCACGAGATGCCGATACATCGTGGAAAAAAAAAGTCACAACAGAAGGAATCATTTCCTTCTGTCGGATTAAAATTGAAGATTGTCGCTCACGGGATATAAGTTTAAGGATTATATAAGTGAATATAGACTTACCGGAAGCAACAGCAAATCAGCGATGAGTCAGCGACGACAAGGAAGCGGTGATGGAAAGGTATGGAGGTGACAGAATTACAAATCAACTGCGGGATCGCGATCGCGATCGCAATCGCAACCGCTCTGACGGATTGCGATCGCGACGGCGCTGTCGGATCACAATCGCGACCGCATTGCCGAATCGCGATCCCCCCGCAGGATAGCCATCACGATCGTGTGATTACGCAATCCTACTGCGATTTTACGATTATATAAAATTTTAATTTATATAATTAATTAATATATAAATTATTAATTAAATTTATATATATATATAATATAAATTAATTAAACTGTAAATTTTAATTAAATAAACTATTAATTAATTTATATAATTATATAAATTTATATTTTTATTAAAAAA
>JBAMHZ010271363.1:0-13458 GCA_037177395.1 Alpinia galanga | reverse complement strand
GTAGTCGACTACTTTGGTCATTAGTCGACTACTCTGAACCATTAGTCTACTACTCTGAACTATTAGTCTACTACTCTGAATGAGTAGTCTACTACTCTGAACTATTAGTCTACTACTCTGTGTGCATGTAGTCGACTATAAAACCTATTGGTCGACTACTAAGGGGTCAATATGAGATATATGAATTATTTAAGACTTATTCTTTATCTATAAACTCTAATGGTTAATATAGGTGATTTATATTGTTAAACTCTAATGTGTGTGAATGTGTTGTGAGTGATCAAGGCTTGTACAATAATTCTAAGCAAAGAAAATATAAAATTACATTTTGACAATTACTCATATCTTCTTCTTTGCTTCATATTGCCTTGAACTCATCTTATGTCTTGAGTATCTCTTTGAATATTATTGTTGATTTAGCTCTGATACTGCAAAACAAATGTTAGCACATAATACACACAATCATGTAATATTTATTATCATCAAAATAATCATATCTTGGGGTCAAGATTCCTAACATTCTCCCCCTTTTTGATGATGACAAATATATTGTGTTAATATATATATGAAAAATTTTTAATCCCCCTGTATGAAAATATTTAATTAAAAAATTTTTTACTCCCCCTGCATCAAAGCATTAGTAAGAACTTCAAATTTAAAATTTTTTTTTATTATATATCTCCCCCTTTGTCATTAGCAAAAATAATATATGCATATCTTGTATCCTTTTCATTTTTAGAGTACCTGAAAACATAATCATATAAGCATAGATACCCTTTTTACTTAGATTCAAAATGATTAGCCTTTAGGAATCCAAATCCCAAAGGAATTTGGTTTCCATCTATTAATATAAACGTAATTTATAGAATTGCATATGTTTTTCTTAAAATTTGAAATATACACATTTCTATCATGTAAGCAAGTATCTTTAGGTACCCAAATGAACATAGATTTCATATGTAAAGATATTTTATGACATGACTCATAATGTGTCCTATTATCATATTCATTTTTCTTATGAACATATCCTAATCCAAACTTTTGATTAGAAGACTTTTGAAAATACAATAAATTAGTCAAGTCTTCTTTACCTTTGTTAAATTTGTTAATATTTAAAGATAACTCTTCATTTTTAACTTTAAGTGAACCTATTTCTTTGTCTAAATCTGAAATACGAGTTATCAATTTATTACATTCAGATTTTAGATAAATATTAATAAATAATTTATTTTCAGAAAATAAATTATTATTTAGTTCATTTAAATTTTCAAATTGTGAAGAATTTGAAGTCACTAATTCTAAGTTTAATTTCTCATTTTCATTTTTCAATAACTTATAACTAGACTTCAAATCCTTAAATTTAACATAAAGTTCATTGAATGCTTCTAATAATTCTTCATTATTAATATTATTGCATACCTCATCTTCTAAAGTAAGTGTTGAGAGATCATTGGCTTCTTCAATTGCGGTCATCTTTTTCTCCCATTCCGGTGTGAGGGCACGAGGAACTTTTCTCACCATCTCCAATTGTGTATATTCTTCGTGTGTTACCTCTAATGTATGCCAAATTTGATAGGCTGAAGTGGAAGTAGACACTCGGTTGAATTCATTCTCGTCCAATGCACAAAATAGAGCATTCATCGCCTTAGAGTCCAGATTTACATTTGTCTTTTGCACAATTGTCCATTCAATGTATGGAGTGGTTGGCTTCATAAATTCAGTCTCCACTATGTTCCATAGTTCGTGGCCAAGAGATTGAAGGTAGATCTTCATTCGGCACTTCCAGTAGTTGTAATTTGTGCCATCGAATAGTGGTGGTCGCTCTGTGGAAAATCCTTCCTTGAATTGTGATGTATTTGATGATGCCATCTTTCAACCTTGCTCTGATACCAAATGTAGGATCGCTGATCTGATCACACTAAACACTAGAGGGGGGGTGAATAGTGTTTTATAAAATTTAAGCAAAGTAGATTATAAATTGCAAACAAGATAGCAACAAACTCAGAAAATTAACAATACAAACACAAGAGATTTTTATACTGGTTCCACCTCCCCGGTGTACATCCAGTCCCCAAGCAAATCCCGCTTGAGAGTTTCCACTATGATTTTGAAATAACCTTACAAAATCAAATGCAAACCTGACCAATTTGCAAGACCATGCAAATTGCAACAATCTCAACCCAGAGATTTCCAACTCTCACACCAGAGAGTTCCTTTACAAGAGAATTGAACAACTCCTAAAAGCCTTGATGTGAATGTGAAAGTGAAACAGTGACTTTCAAGAACTTTTCTTTTTCTTTTTCTCTTTTTCAAACTTCAAAACTCAAGTAAGTGTATTAGGAAAGTTCTGTTGTTTTTCTGAAGTTTTTGTATATATATATCCTTTGAAAAGACACTTTTTAAAGCAAAGAAACGGATATAAACAGTCATAAACGTTCATATTTTCAAATCTGAAAAGGCAGAAAAACTGAGTTAGTAGTCGACTAATAGACGTTGTAGTCGACTACACTAGTTTGAAACAGTGCCTGAAATTTCAGAATAATATGTTAGTAGTCGACTACACTGTAGTCATTAGTCGACTACTCTGTAAAAACAGAAAGTCCAGAATCACATTTTCATCTTAGTAGTCGACTACACTGTAGGCATTAGTCGACTACTCTGTAAGACAGAAAGTCTTGAATCACAATTTTAGCTTAGTAGTCGACTACACTTTCCTATTAGTCGACTACTCTGTTGTTTTACAGAGTTATGAAAAATTGATTAAGTTCTTATTAGTCGACTACATATATCATTAGTCGACTAATCTGTCAAAAGACAGAAACTTGAATATGATACCTAGATTTAATTAGTCGACTACAATGCTTGTTAGTCGACTATATAATATTGAAAAACATGATAATTTCTAACTTGTGATATTATTAATTATTCTAATGGTTAATATAGGGGATTTCTATAATTAACCAACACACTAAGCCTGTGTTAGTGTGTTCTAAGTGTGTGTGTGTGTGTGATCAAGGCTTGTACAATATTTCTAAGTAAAGAAGATACAAACATATATAATTGACGTGCTTCTCATCTTCGATACTTCATCGTGCCTTGAACTCATCTTTAACTTGTTTGAATCTGATATAAATAATCTGCATCAATCAAGTTAGAATACACAATACACACATATTGTTATCATCAAAACTAAGACTTGAGAATATCAAATCCCACATTCTCCCCCTTTTTGATGATAACAAAATAAAATTTATATCCCCCTGCATATATGATTTAGTATTCCCTGCATATAAATATATTAGTGACCTATATTAACTTGCATATGGGATATCTCATAACTCCCCCTGCATATAAATTCTCCCCCTGCATATATCATATATTCTCCCCCTGCATATAGCATATATAGGTAATAATCTCCCCCTTTGTTATCAACAAAAAGAAAGATATGAACATATAAGCCACACATCAAATAACACATCAAATAAGCCACACATATAAGTTGCCTACAAACATAATAACACAAATGTTCACATAAGTATACTACATAGTTGCAAATTACATGAATAGACTTAAAGTTTCATAAAAAAGAGTTCCTAAGAAAAATAACATAAAAACGAGCAAATATTAAGTCTTCAATTCAAATCCTATTCTGATGGTCCTGGTGGTGGCTGAAATCCATGAAAATACGAGTCAATCTTCGTGTTGAGATCTTCAAACATGCGCATCATGACTTGTTGATTTTCACGGAATTCACGCTGATTATTCATTATAGCGATATTCTGATCATATAATAGGTTTTGGCTGGTTTCCAAGTTCAGAATACGAGCCGAAAGAGTGTTGTACTGTGCATCTGAAAAACAAGATGGTTCAGGTTGCACAGGTGGAGGAATATGGCTTGAGGAAGGTTCAGCTCGATGAGATGGTCCAGGAATATCTTCAGTAGGTTGTTGTTCAGGAAGATTTGGGGGTTCATGATGTTGTTCAGGAAGTTCAAAGTTAGTTAGTTTCATTCTGGTTAAGGCATTGGAATCAAAGAATTCAATGGATCTAATCATGGAGTTTTCAGAATCAAGATCGACACGAAACGCTTCAAAGATCCTAGTTAGAAAAGCTCCATAATAAAGAGAACCTCTAGGAACAACCAACATATTGTCAAAGAAGACTTGAGCCCAATTCACTTGTATATTGGCCATGATAGCATATAAAGCTTTAGCAAGTTCGTGAGATATAAAGTGAAAACTCCCTTGCTTTGGATAAAGATTATATGCTAGAATTCTAGCAATAAACCGAGGAATTGGACGAAGCTTATTAGAATGATTTAATATACCCCTATATCCAGGTAGAAAAATCTGATTCCTAAGAATGTCTTCATCATCCACAGTCACATCATGAAGATTAATACCGTGATAGGGAATTTTGAACATTTTGCCTAGAATCCTTGGATTAAAGGAAATTTCTTTTCCTTTCACAAGACTTGTAATCAATTCGTCATTATTATCAATTTTTTTGTGAGACATATTTGTGTAGAATAATTGGACAAGTATTGGATAATAAGATTTTCTATTTTCAGAAGAAAATAGTTGATCTAGTCCAACATTCTCAAAATAAGTTCTAAAATTATGAAGAGCAAAATCTTCATATTTGATAAATCTACCCGGTAAGATTTCAAATGTTTGAATTTCTTTAAAAGTATCTATAAGACTAGGATCCTTAAGATAAATGGTATAATCCTCTACTGGTTGAGAGGGACCAGACCTTGATCTCTTAGACCTAGACATGATTGAGACAACAAAGAATGAGAGAGTGAAGGAGTTTACCAAATTTGGAGGAGCTGTAGGCGACCAGAAGGGCTGGAATAGTCGACCAACGAACAGATTAGTCTACTAGTAGACGTTGGAGAAGGATGAAAAGGAGTTTGGAAAATGCCTTAACTTGGATTGGAAGTTTTTAGAAGCAAATTAGGGTTTGAATTTGGGTTTTGGGAAACGGAAGACTGAAGAAGAAGAAGATAGGGTTCGGTTTGGGGGAATGGAATTAGGTTTATATTTTGATTTTTTTTTATTTTTAAGAAAATTGAATGGTTTAGATTAAAAGATAAAAATATGAATGGTATAGATGAAATGTAAGATCTATGGTTGAGATCTAACAGGTTAAAAATGAATGGTTGAGATGAAAAGTAACTTAAGTTATGGGTTGTGGGTTTTGGGTTTGAAAATAGGTGGATCCAATAAGCTTATAGTAAAAATCAGGATCTAGTAGTCGACTAATAGTCTCAAGTAGTCGACTAATCTCTTTAAAAATATAGAATAAATTTGAATTAGTAGTCGACTATTATGAAATTATAGTCGACTAATGTAGTTTAAACTTAGTATATAATTGATTTCAAATTTGTGTATATGTTTAATTTGTGCATGTAGTCGACTAATGGTGTTACTAGTCGACTAATTAAAGTGTAAATTGATATTTAAGTTTATTTAAATTTTAATTTAAATCTATCATAGAACATATACCTAATTCTCTTCTTAATTTAACATAAATTTCTTCTTTTAAGGGTTTTGTTAAAATATCTGCTATTTGTTTATTAGTAGATATAAATTCTAAAATTATATCCCCTTTAAGAACATGATCACGTAAGAAATGGTGTCTAATATCAATATGTTTTGTACGTGAATGTTGAATAGGATTTTTAGACAAATTTATTGCACTAGAATTATCACACATAATAGATGATGTGGGAAACTTAATACTATAATCAGATAAAGTTTGTTTCATCCATAAGACTTGTGCACATGCTAAACTAGCAGCAATGTATTCTGCCTCAGTTGTAGATAATGATACTGAATTTTGCTTTTTACTAAACCATGATACAAGTGAATGTCCTAAGAAATGACAAGTACCACTTGTACTTTTTCTATCAGTTTTGCATCCGGCAAAATCAGCATCACTATAAGTTAATAATTCAAATGTGCTATTCTTTGGATAAAATAAACCAAAATCTGATGTTCCTTTAAGATATCTAAAAATTCTTTTTACTGCTTTAAGATGTGATTCCTTTGGATTAGATTGAAATCTAGCACATAAGCAAACACTAAACATGATATCAGGTCTACTAGCAGTAATGTAAAGAAGTGATCCGATCATACCTCGATATAGCTTTTGATCAACATTCTTACCATTTTCATCTTTGTCAAGAGAAGTTGTAGTACTCATTGGTGTAGGTTTGCTAGTTGTGTTGTCCATCCCAAAGCGTTTTAGTAGTTCTTTTGCATACTTGCTTTGGTTGATGAAAATTCCTTCCTTTAATTGTTTGATTTGAAGTCCAAGAAAGAAATTAAGTTCACCCATGTGACTCATTTCAAATTCATCCTGCATAGACTTAGCAAACTCTTGACAAAGATCATTATTAGTAGATCCAAATATTATATCATCTACATATATTTGTATTATTAAAATATCTTTATTTATTTTCTTAATAAATAATGTAGAATCAACTTTTCCTATTTCAAAACCTGAAGTTAAAAGAAATGTTTTTAGCCTATCATACCATGCACGGGGTGCTTGTTTAAGACCATATAAAGCCTTTTTAAGTTTATAAACATGATCTGGAAATTTTTCATGTTCAAAACCAGGAGGTTGTTCTACAAAGACTTCTTCTTTAATAACACCATTTAAAAATGCACTTTTAACATCCATTTGATAAAGTTTAAAGTTCATGAAACATGCAAATGCAAGTAAAATTCTAATAGATTCTAAACGTGCAACAGGAGCATATGTTTCATCATAATCAATTCCTTCTTCTTGATTATATCCTTGTGCAACTAATCTAGCTTTATTTCTAATTACTTGACCAAATTCATCTAGTTTATTTCTAAAAATCCATTTTGTTCCTATAAATGATTTATTTTGTGGTCTAGGAACAAGATCCCAAACTTCATTTCTTATAAATTGATTTAATTCATCTTGCATAGCTTCTATCCAAAAATTATCAAGTAAGGCTTCATTTACATTTTTAGGTTCAATTGTTGAAACAAAAGCAACATGAGCAATCAAATTATAGTGAGATCTTGTATTAACTTTATCAGAAATATTTCCAATAATTAAGTCATGAGGATGATTTTTAACTTCTACAAATTTCTTTGGTAAATCATTTTGTAAAATATTTTCATTTGAAACATCTAACATAGGAGTATCATTTATCATATCATCATCATCATGTGAATTTGAAGATATTTTTGTAAAATTTTCATCAAAAGAAACATGCATAGATTCTTCAATAATCAAAGTTCTTTTATTATAAATCCTATAAGCTTTACTATGATTAGAATATCCCACAAAAATTCCTTCATCGGATTTAGAGTCAAATTTATCTAAATTATCCTTTGTATTTAATATAAAACATTTACAACCAAAAACTTTAAAATATGAAACTTTAGGAATTTTATTATAAAATAATTCATAAGGTGTTTTCTTTAAAATAGGTCTTAATAAAATTCTATTTTGAACATAACATGCTGTGGATACAGCTTCTGCCCAAAAATATTTAGGTAAATTACTATCACATAACATTGTTCTAGCACATTCTTGTAAAGTCCTATTCTTTCTTTCTACAACTCCATTTTGTGGAGCTGCTCTAGGAAAAGAAAATGTATGAGAAATACCATTTTTATCACAAAAATTTGCAAAAAGTTCATTTTCAAACTCTCCTCCATGATCACTACGTATAGTAATTATAGAAAGAGATTTTTGATTTTGTATTTTCTTACAAAAAATAGAAAATTCATTAAAAGCATCATTTTTGTGTTTTAAAAACATTACCCATGTAAATCTTGAAAAATCATCTACAATTACAAATGCATATTTACTTCCATTTAAAGAAGCTACTCTTGAAGGACCAAAAAGATCAATGTGAATTAATTCAAGAGGTTTAGTAGTAGAAATTATATTCTTAGATTTAAATGATGACTTATGCATTTTACCTTGTTGACATGCATCACAAAAATTGTCTTTGTAAGAAATTTTAGGTAAACCATTTACTGACTCATATTTAGAAATTTTAGAAATATGTTTAAAATTAACATGACCAAAACGTTTATGCCATAGAATGGAATCATTAGATGATGCAATAAGACAATGTTCATTAGATATATTATCTAAAGATAAAATATAAATGTTATTCTTTCTATATCCTTTATATAAAATAGTTTTTAAATCATTATCATAAATTAAGCAAGATTCTTTTTCAAAAACGATTTTAAATCCTTTATCACTAAGTTGACTTATACTAAGTAAATTATGTTTAAGACCATCAACTAACAAAACATCATTAATAATAGGTTTGTTAGGATTACCAATAGTACCAATACCGATCACCTTTCCTTTGTTGTTATCTCCAAAAGTGACAGTACCGCCATCTTTATTTCGGAAGGATGATAGCAAATGTATGTTTCCAGTCATATGTTTTGAGCAACCACTATCTAGAATCCATCTATTTTTCTTAGGTACCTGCAAAGATAAATATTTACAATTTTGGTACCCATTTTATATAGGGTCCATAAAAATTAGTCTTTTGGAAACCAAACCCATAAAGAGTTTGATTTACATATATAATTAGATGATAAACAAACATCTTTAACAAAGTTGGAAATATAAGAATTTTTCTTAATATGACTTAATTCTTTAGGAACCCATATAGATAAGTATTTAGTTTTCCTTTTATTTAAACTATTATTTTTATGTTGTTCATTTACTATTGAAGAAGACCTTACAAACTTAGTTTTCTTATAAATATCCTTTTTATTTTGAAATCCCAAACCTTTTGTCTTTTGAGATTCCTTTTGATAAGAAAGTAAAGTATTTAAATTTTCTTTTCCTTTATTAAATTTACTAACATTCATATATATATCATCATACTTTGATTTTATTAAAGAAATATCTTTGTCTAAAATACTAATGCGAATATTTAAATTATTGCATTCTGATTTTAGATACATATTTTGATTAGTCAAAGTATAATTTTCTCTAAGTAATGAATCATTTTCTTTTCTTAATTTATTTTCTTGTGGATTAACATTACAAGAATTTAAATCAGAAATCTCATCTAACAATCTTTTATTTTCTCCCTTCAAAAAATTATGTGAAACTTTTAATCTAACAAATATATCATATAATTCATTAAAAGCTTCTAAAAGTTCTTCATTTTCATTTACCTCATCTTGTGCCATGAAGCACATATGGGCACTTTCATTTTCTTCAATCTCCTCGTCAGATGAGGAATCATCACTGTCATCCCAAGTTGCTGCCATAGCCTTTCTTTTCTTATTGTTTTGAGAATTGTTGAAGAAACTCGCTTTTTGCTTGTTCTTCAATAAAGGACAGTCTTTCTTCATATGACCTGGCTTATTACACTTGAAACACACAAGTGAGTTATTTGAATTTGACAATTTTGACTTAAACTTACCTCTTTTTATAAATTTTTGAAATTTGCGTGCAAACATGCTCATCTCTTCATCGTCATCATTATCTGAATCTTCTTTGTCAGATGTTGCATTGAATGCAAGAACTTTCTTGTTCTTTGTCTCATCTTCATTCTTTCTATCTTCAATTTGAACTTCGTATGCCATAAGATTACCAATTAAGTTTTCAACTGTAAGAGTTGACAAATCATTTGCCTCCTCTATTGCTGTAATCTTCTTTTCCCATTTTGGTGTAAGTGAACGAAGTAACTTACGAACCATTTCTACTTGAGTATATGTTTTACCAAGTCCAATAAGAGAATTTGTGATATCGGTGAATCTTGTGAACATTTCTCCTATAGACTCATTTTCCTTCATACGAAATAACTCAAACCTGTGTACAAGAACAGAAATTTTAGATTCTTTAACTTTAGTTGTACCTTCATGAGTTACCTCGAGTATGTGCCAAATGTCGTATGCAGATGTAGCTGTTGACACCCTATTGAATTCATTTCTATCAAGTGCACAAAATAGAGCGTTCATTGCTTTGGAGTCCAGATTTGCATTATTCCTTTGAGATGTAGTCCATTCTGCAAAAGGAATGGTTGGCTTCTCATATCTTGTTTCCACAATATTCCAAAGTTCATATCCAATGGACTGAAGATAAATCTTCATTCTGCACTTCCAGTAATTGTAATTTAGTCCATCGAACATTGGAGGACGATTGGTGGAATGTCCTTCCTTGAATTGTGAAGAAGAATCAAAATTTGATGCCATCTTGAACCTCGCTCTGATACCAAATGTAGGATCGCTAATCTGATCACACTAAACACTAGAGGGGGGGGTGAATAGTGTTTTATAAAATTTAAGCAAAATATATTATAGATTGCAAACAAGATAGCAACAAACTCAGAAAATTGACAATACAAACACAAGAGATTTTTATACTGGTTCCACCTCCCCGGTGTACATCCAGTCCCCAAGCAAATCCCGCTTGAGAGTTTCCACTATGATTTTGAAATAACCTTACAAAATCAAATGCAAACCTGACCAATTTGCAAGACCATGCAAATTGCAACAATCTCAACCCAGAGATTTCCAACTCTCACACCAGAGAGTTCCTTTACAAGAGAATTGAACAACTCCTAAAAGCCTTGATGTGAATGTGAAAGTGAAACAGTGACTTTCAAGAACTTTTCTTTTTCTTTTTCTCTTTTTCAAACTTCAAAACTCAAGTAAGTGTATTAGGAAAGTTCTGTTGTTTTTCTGAAGTTTTTGTATATATATATCCTTTGAAAAGACACTTTTTAAAGCAAAGAAACGGATATAAACAGTCATAAACGTTCATATTTTCAAATCTGAAAAGGCAGAAAAACTGAGTTAGTAGTCGACTAATAGACGTTGTAGTCGACTACACTAGTTTGAAACAGTGCCTGAAATTTCAGAATAATATGTTAGTAGTCGACTACACTGTAGTCATTAGTCGACTACTCTGTAAAAACAGAAAGTCCAGAATCACATTTTCATCTTAGTAGTCGACTACACTGTAGGCATTAGTCGACTACTCTGTAAGACAGAAAGTCTTGAATCACAATTTTAGCTTAGTAGTCGACTACACTTTCCTATTAGTCGACTACTCTGTTGTTTTACAGAGTTATGAAAAATTGATTAAGTTCTTATTAGTCGACTACATATATCATTAGTCGACTAATCTGTCAAAAGACAGAAACTTGAATATGATACCTAGATTTAATTAGTCGACTACAATGCTTGTTAGTCGACTATATAATATTGAAAAACATGATAATTTCTAACTTGTGATATTATTAATTATTCTAATGGTTAATATAGGGGATTTCTATAATTAACCAACACACTAAGCCTGTGTTAGTGTGTTCTAAGTGTGTGTGTGTGTGTGATCAAGGCTTGTACAATATTTCTAAGTAAAGAAGATACAAACATATATAATTGACGTGCTTCTCATCTTCGATACTTCATCGTGCCTTGAACTCATCTTTAACTTGTTTGAATCTGATATAAATAATCTGCATCAATCAAGTTAGAATACACAATACACACATATTGTTATCATCAAAACTAAGACTTGAGAATATCAAATCCCACATTCTCCCCCTTTTTGATGATAACAAAATAAAATTTATATCCCCCTGCATATATGATTTAGTATTCCCTGCATATAAATATATTAGTGACCTATATTAACTTGCATATGGGATATCTCATAACTCCCCCTGCATATAAATTCTCCCCCTGCATATATCATATATTCTCCCCCTGCATATAGCATATATAGGTAATAATCTCCCCCTTTGTTATCAACAAAAAGAAAGATATGAACATATAAGCCACACATCAAATAACACATCAAATAAGCCACACATATAAGTTGCCTACAAACATAATAACACAAATGTTCACATAAGTATACTACATAGTTGCAAATTACATGAATAGACTTAAAGTTTCATAAAAAAGAGTTCCTAAGAAAAATAACATAAAAACGAGCAAATATTAAGTCTTCAATTCAAATCCTATTCTGATGGTCCTGGTGGTGGCTGAAATCCATGAAAATACGAGTCAATCTTCGTGTTGAGATCTTCAAACATGCGCATCATGACTTGTTGATTTTCACGGAATTCACGCTGATTATTCATTATAGCGATATTCTGATCATATAATAGGTTTTGGCTGGTTTCCAAGTTCAGAATACGAGCCGAAAGAGTGTTGTACTGTGCATCTGAAAAACAAGATGGTTCAGGTTGCACAGGTGGAGGAATATGGCTTGAGGAACGTTCAGCTCGATGGGATGGTCCAGGAATATCTTCAGGAGGTTGTTGTTCAGTTTGAGTTTGTGGTTCATGATGTTGTTCAGGAAGTTCAAAGTTTGTCAGTTTCATCCTTGTCAAGGCATTGGAATCAAAGAACTCAATGGATCTAATCATTGAGTTTTCAGAATCAAGATCGACACGGAAAGCTTCAAAGATCCTAGTTAGAAAAGCTCCATAATAAAGAGACCCTCTAGGAACAACTAACATGTTATCAAAGAAGACTTGAGCCCAATTCACTTGAATGTTAGCCATAATAGCATATAATGCTTTAGCAAGTTCGTGAGATATAAAGTGAAAACTCCCTTGCTTTGGATAAACATTATATGCTAGAATCCTAGCAATAAAACGCGGAATTGGACGAAGCTTGTTAGAATGATTTAATATACCCTTATATCCAGGTAGAAAAATGTGATTACTAAGAATATCTTCATCATCCACATGGACATCATGGAGATGAATACCACGATAGGGAATATTAAACATCTTTCCAAGAAGTTTAGGAGTAAAGGAAATTTCTTTTCCTTTAACTAAGCTTGTGATTGCTTCTTGGTTGTTATCAAGGTTTTTGTGAGTTAAATTGGTATAGAATAATTGGACAAGAATTGGATAATAAGATTTTCTATTTTCAGAGGAAAATAGATGATCAAGACCAACATTCTCAAAATAACTCCTGAAATTGTGAAGAGCAAAATCTTCATATTTAATAAATCTACCGGGAAGAATTTCAAATGTTTGAATTTCTTTAAAGGAATCTAGAAGACTAGGATCCTTAAGATAAACAGTATAATCTTCCACTGGTTGAGATGGACCAGATCTTGATCTCTTAGACCTAGACATGATTGAAAAGAGAATTAAAAAGTGAAGGATTTTACCCAATTAGATGAACTGTAGTCGACTAGAATCCCTGAAATAGTCGACCAATGATCTTGAGTAGGCGACTACAAGATGATTGTTGAACAGGAGAAACAACTTAGAAAAGAATTTGCCTTAACTTGGATGAAATCTTGAGAGGGAAGTTAGGGTTTGTTTTGGGTTTTGGAGGACCGAAAATGAGAGGAAGAAGAGAGGGTTTCGGTTATGGGGATGGGAATTAGGGTTTTGTTTTTAGATTTTTATGTTTTTAGATAAATGAATGGTTAAGATTAACGGGTAAAAAT
>JBAMHZ010271147.1:0-13462 GCA_037177395.1 Alpinia galanga | reverse complement strand
TTCCGTGGTGTTGCAGAGATTGCCTTTATTCTGTGGCGACCTCTACTGGTTCGCGAGGGCACCATGGTATCCGTGACGACTCCGCAGAGTTGCAGGGGCGCCGTGATACTCTTATCAACTCTGTGGGGTTGCGGGGGTGCCGCAATACCCGCAGTGACTTCGCGGGATTGCAGCACGGTGCCCCTGAGGAGGTCGTCGTGGGATCGTAACACCCAATGACTCCATGGAGGTCACAGCGGGATCACAGTGTGACCTTCGCAAGGTCGTGGAGATGATGTATGCTTTTTTTTCTTTTCTTTTTTATAAAAAAAATAATTTTCAATTTTTTAATATTTAAGTTAAGTTTTTTATTTTTAATTAATATATTTTATATTTAAAAAGTACCAAAACCGTATCGTTCCTGTTGTGAATCCATGTTGTGAATCCAAATTTTGGCATGGGTCGAGATTATAAATCATGCTAGCTTGTTAAATTAAATTGTAGAAAGGCACAATCTCAACATTTGAAACTTCTCAAAAGATGACCTTTGACAACTGAGGAAGATTACTGGATCTGAATGGAACTTAAGTTCATAGATCTTCCATGTTCAGTTCATGATGCAGATATAGGTAAGAGTTTGACCATCATATGTTTTTCCATGGTTAGCTATCTTCTCCTGGTGCAATACTCCTTTTCAAAATAGGGGTTGCTTGGGAAAAAGAAAATACAGATATAAGACCTGGACATATGCTCCTTGACAGAAAAAAACAATTTTGTGAGATAAGAGGACAAATATCCTGATGTACCTTTTTTGAGAGGTTCGACGAGGAGGCAAATTCATTACCGTTCACTGAAATAGTGATATAACCTTCAGAATCAGCACAATTATCCCCCCAAACCATGTGGAATATTACCAATGCTTTCCCCAAAACCATGGGGATACAAGGATAGCTATTCAGCATATACCAATCATACGCTGGGAATTTGCTTAGATTGACTAGGTTGCTAAAATCCTCAAACAACATGTTGCCGTATGATTGCTTTTTAAAACAATGTTTGCTGATAGCACCATATGAACTTTGGCATTGCATCACTGCATGTAGAAAGGAGGTTTCACTGGAGTTAAGGAAAGGCTTTTCTGAGGAGGTGCTGTAAAGGTTGTTATATGGGTTTCAATAAACGAATAATGTCCATGGTAACCTAGGAATCCTTGGCTAAAAATAGTGTATGGTGCTTGGAGTGCGCAAGGTTGGTGATGCTTGCTGCTCGTGTAACTCTGATAGCCATATTCTCTGCAGCACATGGCATAGGCTGACAACCAAAATGGCAGTCATGCTAAGTGAAAAAAAAGGAGAGAAACATTGGAAAGAATGAGAATTTGGAAAAAGGGGTAAAATAATCCTGTCTATTTTAAGATGTCTATTCAGCCTCTATTCTATTTTCAAATAAGTAACATTTTTTAGAATTTCTATACTTTGTAATTTCTATCTCTCCACTTTATCTATACTTCTAGTTTTAGTTCTCAATTACACAGGGTCTTAAAAGAGAATAAATGAAATCCATAAAGTAATTAATGTTCACCATGTTTACAATGCATGTGAATATTGAGATGAATCTAGCTGTACTATATGACATAAAATAAAAATTGGAATACTTGTTAGAATAATTAGGGAAATATTATTAGGTTAGCTAGGCTAGCTAATCTTTACCTTTATTTATTATTAATCAATATAAAATGATAAATAGGTTTCTAGATGCTATTTATATTTAGGTCTCTAGGTTTATAACACCACCTTATATATAATTTGCAAATCTGCTAATTATTCAAGATAAATAAGACAACAATTTCACTGGATTATACCTTTTTATAAAGTGATAATCAATCTTTGTTGGTTTTATTCTCTGATGAAATACTCGATTAGAGGCTATATGCATAATATCTCTATTGTTACAATGCAACTTCATATGCTTTATGGGAGCATGTTCTAACTTGGTCATCAACTACAACAACAACAACAACAACCAGTCCAGTCTGGGGTAGGCTATATGGATTTTCCTATGCCATTGGACTTAATTCGACCGTATCCTCATCTATATTTAAATGAAATTTATCTATTTTATTATTGCTAATCAATTCTTCTTTGATCTCTTCTTTAATTAATATGCGTATTTGTCATAGTTTCACATCGCCTAATTGAGACATTTATTGATCACTCCAACTTAGTTGCCAATTGATTGAGCTAAATGTGCTCACATGTTACTAGGGTTATACTCTACCTTTATACTTGAACTGGCTACAATAGTCCAATTGTTGCTCTTCCATAAAATTATATTGCCTTTCAAATGAAAGAAATAGGTTGATATGGATTGTCTATTTTTGGGAGAACCTGCCACCACATTACTGTATCCCAACTTTTGTTGGTGATCTCGATCATCGAATAAATATTTCTAGGGGTTTTAAGCACCATAGAATTAGCTGCCTCCTAATAGTGTAGATTAGACTATTCATGCTAACCACAAATAAAATCTCAGGTCTTGTAATTGTAAGGTTCAGTTCTCTCATATTTTTAATGGAAATGACTTCCTTTGTCATAGTACCAATTCGACATTCATATCAATGGGAGTATTTTGATCCCCTTATACTAGGCTCCTTAAGCATTGACCATGTACTTTTGTTGGGAGATGTGAATATCTCCTTGTGGGTGAGTAACCTCTATGCTAAAGAAAGGAATTGAGATCTCTTATGCCTTTTGTTTGAAAATGTTGATGTAGATGCTTTGTCAGCTGTGTGCCCCCTATGGATTCATCACCAATAGATGTCATTTACATAGATGATAATAAGGATAAAGTCTTTGTAACTAAGAAATGAAGTGACGTATATAGTAGTTTATGCTAAACAGAGAGTTAATTTCCCAAACCAAATCCTTAGAAATTGTTTCAACTTATATATTGATTTCTACTAGGTCACTCTCTATGGAGCAACAAATCTCTAATGTTATCTTTATAAACCTCTCTTTAGATCACAAGATATTTTTAACGTCAACTGTCAAGTTAGGGGGCCAGTGAAAGATAACTGTGATGGTTAGAAAAAGATGAACTGAAGTAACCTTATCCACTGAAGAAGTGTTGAAGATACTTCACACCATAAATTTAAATTATCCCATAACCACCCGACAAACTTTCATTTGGTCTATAGTTAAGAGTGCATTTGACAGTGAAAACTCATTTGCAATTCGTAGTATTTTTTTTAATTTTTTTTAGGTAGAGGAGCTGGTTACCAACTATAGGAGAACATCCATCTAACTGATGATTTGTCACCATCTTAGATCCATAAAGGTGTCTAAGATAGATTTATGAATTGATAGTCAAAGCTAAAGAGGACTGAAATATAACATATTTGAGTTTCAATGAACCATAAAATGAAGAGTAAGTGTGAAGTTGAACATTTTTGAGTTTGTTTGTGACAAGCAATGGGATGATCTAAATCAGAGACAGGATTTGAGATGGCACAGGATGATGAGAGGTGCGAAGAGTCTTACAGAAGTACTGGATAATGCTCAAGTCATGGCCTTTGGCTATACATTACTGCAGTGGTTTGTTGAAGGTGTAAGCTTATGGTGTCTGCATAAATAAACACATTGTGTGATTTTTGAAAAAGGCAATGATAGCCTTTCTTGGAATGAGAATAGCCAAGAAATATAAACATGATTGATGGGGGATAATTTATTTGATCTTCTAGATTAGACATGTACAAGACAAGTACAACAAAGCATCCACGGGGATGAGAATATAAAACAGGATTATGAAAAGAACTTGCTCACGAGGATCACAAGACATTAAGCGATTTAACATAGCATGCAGTTGAAGGAAAAAACAGGTGGTTTAACTGACTAATGTGTGTAAATAACCTAGTATTCAAGGATGTTCTGGATGGGTGGCATGTGTGCTTTGAGAAAATCCACAGTTGGAAAGGGATCAATATGCACTGAGCTTATCCAACAAGAGCTTGATATGTGTCTATGCTGTGATCAATTAACAATTAAGACACTTATAAAAGTTGAATTTATTAGGAAGGCATTGCCATATCACAATTTCATTTTGGGTGGTCTTAACTAAGTGACTAATGTGTGTAAAATTTCCTATTATTCAAGGATGTCTAGGATAGTTGGAATGTGTACTTTGAGATAGTTCACAGTTGTAAAGTGATCAATATGCACTGACCTTATCCGATGAAAGCCTGATATGTGCCTATGCTGTGATCAATAGTCAAGACACTTGCAAAAGTTGAATTTATTAGGAAGGCATCGCCATATGACAATTCCCACTTCGTGGACACTCACTCTGAGGCATAAATAGGAAGTTTAGGATGCCTATTGAGGGATTTTATTAGATTGCATCAGCAAAAACATTACAATATTTTTCATAACACAAGGCGACGAGATTTTTGGCACCTTGAACATGTCAAACCCTCCCCACCTCAGCCAACTTGCAAATTTCATGCACATCAATCTATTTAACACCTAAAACCGCTTTACATTTTAGACCAACCCTCATGTTAACACTGTAAATCCATACCCTTTTACCTAGGGGAATTGCTCTTGCTTCAAAGAAACTCAACACACATCAATCAAACTCATAGTTTGACTGAACTTCACTAGACTCACTACTGACCTCAATTGAACTCTAGGCAAGTTAGCCAAATTAAACCATTAATTCCATTCAACCTTGTCAAAGTCCTCTAGACTTGGCTTTCCTTTAGACAACACAAATTGAGGGTCGAACTAGTGAGAACAACTAGTAGAAGGATTAATGAAGAATATAGGCCCAAAAGAATTGACCAAAAAGTATGTTAGAAGTACTCAACATTAATCGCTGTGAAGAATTTTAGTAGGCACACCAAACTTGCTTTAATCTAAACTCATCAACAAAGAAAGAAAAATTTATAGAAAAGTTAATGCTCTTTTATTAAAAGAAATATTTGTCATTCAAGAATAATCACTAGTGACAGTTATAAACTTAAATCCAACAGTGAAATTGACACTACTTGGAGACACATTAGAATCAACTAAAACAAAAGTTGTAGATGCATGCTTATGGACACCATTAGGTAATGAAAAGTAGTAAGCTTTTAAACTTAAGAGGCTTAAGATTGATAAACTAGGAATCATATGTTTTGAACTTTGAAGATTAGGATGACCAATAAATGTGGTGCCTATAAAAAATGATAGAATGAAGGCATATTTAACTGATATAGATTGTAAAATTCATGCCCCACACTTATCAACTTTCTTGTCCTTGAATCTCGAATTAAAAAATGCTAATAAACAATTCAAGGGCTGAGTGAGTTTAATAGTGGTTAATAAGTTTAATTATAGTTTACATATATAAGATATAGAAGATAAAGACAAGGAAGGTGAAAGAGAAACATTCCTTGATCCATGAATGAGACTCATTGTCTATTGTGATATTTCATGGCTTGAAATCTAGTATTGTGTCGAGCAAAATGTATCATTCTGGTAAATCATTGAAAGTCGATACCATTTTGATACCAAGGTTCAAAATCTCGAGTTGTGTCATAGTTTCGGTTGTTGACCAGAAAGATACTAGTATCGTGTCAATGCTCCATTGCATGGTGTTAGTGACAGATTGGAGGTTGTTGGAGGAAGGAGATGAAACAAAGAAACGAGACATTGTCTATGCTGAGTGATATTTAGTTTTAATAATGGTTTACAGTACAGTGCCATACTAATCGGCATGGGCAAAAAATTTCGTTATGTCCGCTAACTGGCATTGCACAAATGCGGATACACACCTGCAATGTCTCGTGTGAGGTTGCACGAGATGCTCTGTGGCGTGCGAGGCCCCTTGGCTGTGGAGCACCTTGCGTGAGGCCACGGGAGGGGGCGTCTCATGCGAGGTCGCTGGAGGCCTCACAGCCGCAGACAATCTAGTGTGAGGCCTTGCAGGTGACCTCGAATGAGGCTCTGTGGTCGCGCCTGCATAGTTTTTTTTCTTTATTATAAATTTTAAAATCCTATATTTATTAATTTTTTATTAGAAAATATTGAAATTGTATTGGTATAGTACGATATTGTACCGAAACTGTATTATTCCAGTCGTAGATCGAAATCTCAGCACGAGTTGAGATTTTGAATTTTGGTTTTAGTAATTTACTGGGATGATATATTTTGACCATTTCGCTCGATATGGTTTAAGATTTAAAACAATGCTTGACATAGATAATGTATTCTTTCAATGCTTTATCTCCAATTCATTTTCGGCACAATGCATCGAAATATCGGTACGATATTGAACAGTATCATTCTAGTCATAGACTAAAACTTCAATGTGGTTCGAGGTTTTGAACCTTAATTGGTTTGTCATATTGTTGGCTCAAGTGTAGACCGATGTTAGGAAAAATATGCTTAGAGGTTCAAGAATCTAAAATTCAAAGCGTAGCAAATATCATTTACATTCGTAACTTTGTTTTATACTAAAAGAACTTTGACTTTCCTTGACCACCAGATGATCCTTCTTGGTCTTATTGATATCCTTCTCGATTACCATGGAATCCTCTAAATGACAATTAAATCTCTAAAGAAAATGGATCCACTGTAGGATCAGAGGATGGTGGGATTATGTAGAAGCTTTCAACATTTGTATGCAGTTTGGTTGGGCAGAAAAAAGAGCTAACTGAAATTTAAGTCTTCAGTGACTTTAACTCGGAATTAATAGCATAAAGGAACAAAATAGTGAAAAACTTGCCATAACATTCCTGCATAATTGAGGTGATCGAGAATGTCTCTAAAATCAATTGCAAAACCTAAATCAATGTGAGTTGTCATCTTGATGTTTAACTGTCATAATTGGAAGAGATTACCAATCATGTTATAGACCTAGAGATATCAATCCTATACAATTTTGAAGAGCTATCTGATAAGGGTGGAACAGATGAGCTACCCAAAATGTGAGTCCTAATTGGTTATAACTTAGGATGAGTAGCATGAAGGAACATGATGGTGACTTGTCACAATGATCCTATCACATCATATGCTTAGAGTTGTCACCTCTATGTAAATTGTGAGTTTGTGTCCAAGTTATAGTAAGAGAAGAAGAAACAAAGGATGCTTGAGGGTGAGATTATTGAACTCCCAAGGAGAGCAAATAACTTAATAATCCACTCTCGATTGCTACAACCCATGAGGTATAGTCCTTCATGACTCCTATACGATGTTAGAGTAAGGGTACCCCTTGTATCCCTTTTGGTTAGGAGAAAAAGATTCTTTCCTATTTGATTCATACTGAGATTTCAATCTACGAACGGAACGATATGATTTTGGTATCGTATCGTGCTGTGCTGATACGGTTTTAGTACTTTTTAAATATAAAATATATTAATTATAAAAAAAATCTTAAGTTAAATATAAAAAAAATTAAAAATATAAAAAATGAAAAAAAGTACGTGGTGCCTCTGTGACCTTGCGATGCTCGGAGGTGCTGCGACACTGCCACGACCTCTATAGGGTCATGGAGGCGCTGTAATCCAGCAGAGTTGCTGTGGGTATCGTGGTGCCCTGTGACTCTTGGGAGTCGTTGTGGGTATTGCGGCGCCCTTGCGATCCTATGGAGTCCCTGTGGGTATCACGGCTCTGCGACAATGTGGATCCATGACTCTTTGGAGTTGTCGTGGCATCCCGTGATGGCGGTGTTGGTATCGATGCTAAGCGGCAAGGGAATGATAAATTTTGCTCGTACCGTCTGGTATGGTATAAAATTTTAAACTATGTTGTGGAATACAACTCTTTACCTATTATATTACTCATCCATGTAAATTAAATAATCTCTAGAAATATATGCTGTTTACATTTTGGTACCTATATTCATTTCAATATTATTCCATTAAAAAAAAGAAAATACAACAACAAAATTTGCTGAAAGAAGATTGGGTAATTTGTATGAACACCCATTTAGTTTACTTGTAGTTTCAAAATTTTATTCCATTATTTACTTATTTAATCTAATTTAGTACAAACTCTGCACATATTAGGTTATTTTAATGATGTGGTTGCTACTAATGAACAGAGTTTTTAGATGATCTATTAACTTACGCTGTTATGGACTAAAGTGGATTGCCTTCATCAGCTCATGCTTATAATTTATCCAGAGATATATGATATGGATTGAAAATGATAAAACAGAGAAAAAATCACCAAACCTGAAGTGTTCTACTGACTAATATAAGAAAAATCCAAATTATATGCTTCAAAAATCAAGAATATTTAACTGTTGAGTGTTGATGACTTTCCCAATAATTATGCTCATTGATTACCTTGATTGTAAACTGGATACAGAATTATTGTTTAATAGAACACACACAGTTGCTTCCAAATTGCTAGTTTTTTGAAGCAGATTAAGGCAAATTATATTGTGTTGTTATTTCAATTTTCTAATTTTAAAATCTCTATTTATTTCATGATGTTCCTAGTTTTGAATACTAATTGTCTCATTCCAACTATCTTGTTGGCTGATACCTCATTACTTTCTTCATTTTCTTTCAAAGGGCTTTAAGAAATTTAACGATGAATTGGAATTTAAACTAAAGCCATTTTGATGTTTAGTTGTTTAAAAAGTCTGCTCTGTTTAGTATTTCTATCGAGATCACTGTTGGTAATTATGAGTTTGCAATTATCTTCTTGGTTTGTGGATTAATATGGTCATTAAGTGTTGCTCAGTCATTTTAATTTGAGTGTTCTATTTAGATTTATCTAGTCAAACTGAATCGAATGCATCTTAGCAGGCCAAAGAAAGGCATCTACTATTGTGTGATATATTTGAATCCTGGAGACTATCATCATGTCCACTCACCAGTTGATTGGAAGATTCTTTCACGTCGTCATTTCTCAGGTATCTTAAAATTTGGTCATGATTGTTTCATGCTTTTCTTTATACTTTCATTTCCAAAGTTTAAAATTTCAAGCTTTTTGAAATTTTGATCTCTAACTATAATAATAAGGTTTCATATTGAATTGTGTCGATATGATTTCAATACTTATTTTAATTTCAAGCCATGCCAATTAAAAAATCATCTCCAATAATGCTAAAAGCAATATGTTTACAAATTATTACAAGAATGTCAATCATATTTACTAATACTAAAAGGAGTTTCATGCATTTGGGTGAGAGCATCAAATGTTGCAATATTGTATACAAGTTCAGCCCATGGTTTATCAAGATCTAAAATAAATAATTATCACAAACATGCAATATTGTTATTGGTTTTTCCACATATCTATCAACATGTTTTGATTCTCCACTGAGAATGGACTTGAACTCATACACTACTGGAATTGGAACTAGTACAACCATAGGATAAGGATTCATATGATAAGTCATCATATGAGGCATCAAAACTATAATGAAAAGATTGAGAGTATGATGAATGTTGGTTATAATTAGTCTCCCCTATATCGAGTTTGTTAATATGGATTCTTAATTGATAATACAGATGCAAAAGCACATGTTAATGCTAGAGGGTGAGGGGTCGAATAGCATACTTGCAATCAATTGTTTTTCTATTTTTGCTAATTACTTAGCAAGGCAACACACATATTAGAAGAAAAACATACACAAAGAAAGGACATGGAATTTTACTTAGTGCACAACCTCCACGTTGCTATGTCTAAGGTCTATGTACAGAATGTTGTTCACTATTTTTCTCTTCTTCGGCAAAGTGTCGGAGGTGGAGAAACCTCTTATGCAAGGTTGGAACAATAAGATAAAAGGAAGAGGCTTTTGACAATGAAGTAAATTGTAGATAACATATGCATTTAGAGTGTGGTCGTTTGCCTTCAAGCCTCAAGCCATCATTTATAGCATCTAGTCTCTAACAATCAATATGTTGATGTGGCGTGCTATGGTGTCTCGGAAGCCCTTCTGGTCTGGTCGTCTGGACCTTGTTGAGTCAGTGCCTTAGCCTCATCCACGAATCTGGTTGACGTGGCACCCTTCCAATCGCCTAGCAAACCATTATTATAGATTTCTAACCGACTTACTTAACCTTGTGCTCCAGGTGTGCTTCTAGTCACTCGGACCACCTGAACTTCTCAGATCTTAGAGTCTGGCATGTGTGCTTTTAGAGTTACTATTATCACCCTAAATTATCATCATTTTATTACCAATTAAGATAATTTCAATTATTATTATTTAATCAACTATATAAATGACATCAATGGTATAGATATTAACATGTATAAATGTCACCAATGATATAAGTATGGTAAATCAATTAAGAAGTGAATCACTAGAATCAATATTCTCAGAGTATAATAACGTCATATGATATATAGGCTAAAACCTCCTATGGAGTACAACAATATAATGTCGGCATGCAAATAAATATTGACCGAGAGCAACTGCTTGCTACCACACCAATCTTCGAGTGGTCAGCTATTCTAGTATAAGATTAGATTTAGAATTTTCACTTTTTAGTATTTCTTTTCTCCATTTAACATCTTTATTATTTTGATTTTATTCTTTTTATCGATAAACATAGATCAACTTCTTGACATAAATTATGTTAATTAGGTATCATCTTATGGTTTCTAAATAAGAATTATCATGAGAAATTCACGTATCTACATCCAAAACAACAAGTAGTATGGAAGGTCAAGCAATTTAATGACACATATCAATTGAAGAGTAATTAAAAATATCTATTTTAATTTTTAAAATAATCCTTCCCATCTTAGTTCTCATATAAAATCCATACATGCGCATGAAGTAACATCAATTATTTACCGCCTAATGATTTAATTATTTTATTACCCATTTTGCTATTTTAAATATTATTTGTCTCCTTTTCAAAAATAATTATATAAGCATATATTATCATGTCTCGAATGTATACTTGTCCGTCAACCGGACGGTATCCCCTTGTGACAATATATGATACATGATATACGACCAATAACTACTGACAAACATAAACCATATACAACGATAAAATAAAATTGTCAAGTGTAGAGATATAAAGATCCCAAATGTGCGTACCGGTATGACTTAGACACAACAAGTAGACATAATTGAAAACAGAGTGACGAAACTGAAACCAAATACTACAAGTCCAATTTATAGCATCATATATCTGAAACCAAAGTGCGAAATAATAAAGAAATAAAAATCGAAAGCTCTTGATGTGAGATGAGACCAACAGGTAGGACCTCTGAGCGTCATACTATATTCTCTATCTGTTACTTGGAGGAGAAAGGAAAATAAATAGGGTAGTGAGTACTAATTACTTAGCAGGTATAAGAAAGATAGTACATGAACTAAGTGTAAGGAGATCAAAAAGTAATATAGTCTTAAAGGTAATATCTACTAACTATAGTAAGTGTATAAGAATAACAAAATGCATATACCAACCTGATTCAACGTGTGTAATACAATGAATAACAGTAACAATCAACAACTGTACTGTGCATAACAACAGGTATAAACAAACAACAATATATATCAACTGTGTAACAAAACATATTGCAATCATATACAAACATATACAACATATACATGGTCACTGTCTGCATGCGAATCCAACTACCACTAATTCCGAGTGGGCAGACAAGACAAGTAGCTATTTAGCTATGGACTGCATACAAATGCTGTTACCACTAACTCTGAGTGGGCAGCTCCAACATGTATACGATCATTGTTTGCATGCGAATCCAACTACCACTAACTCTGAGTGGGCAGATAGGATGCAACTATCTGGCCACAGACTGCACGTGAATCTAACTACCACTAATTCCGAGTAGGCAGTCCAAGTGTATAATTCTACTGCAGACTCGCTCTATCGCAAATGAGAGTACTCGCTCTACCACGAGTGGGAGCTATGGCTGATAGAAGGTGTTCAATGCAATGATAAGCAAAAAGTAAACAATCATATCTATAGGTATAGTGATCTCTATACAACAATAAAAATGGTCATATTTAGAAGTATGAACTGCTTAGATATCAAGTAGATCATATCTAAGTTCAAGCAACTAAGTGTTAAATTTAGGCATAATAAAGAATAGAGTCAAGATAATTGAACTATCTATATAATCAAAATTCATCCATTAAGGTCAAAGATCTAAGGAGATTAAAGGAAAGCCCCCAGGGCTTGCTCGGACGGCCAGCACAGCCGTGTTAAAGTCCGAAAGGGCAAGAGGTCAATTCCTGAGTTTCACCGCCAGACTATCGATGACTCCGCATTTCTGCGCTAGCCACCCTGGGCTCCTGATTTACCCCCCTCCACACGTAGGGGCAGTGGTGGGGGGCCGCTAATGTGGTGGTTCCACATTATTAAAACTAAGAATGGCTTGTTGGACTCTCCAAGGTTGTTCTTAGCTATAATGAATATCAACCCACTAAGAGATAATTTACTATCTCTAGAATTCCAAGTGAGGCCTCTTGAATTTGAATAGAATAGTGGGAGTTTCTTGTTAATGTAAATTGTTTGCATTATATTAATTCATCTCTCTTATATATTATATTTGTATGTCTAGGTTATTTGATTAAAAATAGATTGACAACTTCCATTAACTTACGATCAATTTTTGACGCAAACAAACTGATTGGGCTAAACTTCTTGGACTGGCTTCGCAACCTAAGAATTATTCTCAATGCTGAGAAGATATCCTATGTCATTGAAAATGCTCTTCCTGAATATCCTACTGACAATGCTTCTGGTGACCAAAAGTTGGCCTACCAGAAATATGTTGCTGACTCTGAGATGGAAAGCTTCATTATGCTAGCTTTGATGTCTCCTGAGCTACAAAAGAAACATGAGCATATGGATGCTTATACATTTGTCTTTCATATTCATGAGCTGTTTGATCAGCAAGCAAGATATGAAAGGTTCGAGATCACTAAGCTTCTCTTTTGGTCAAAGATGCAGGAGGGTTCATCTGTGGTGTAGCATGCACTAAAGATGAATGGCTATATTGAGTGATTAGGATCATTAGGTTTTCCATGGACCATGAATTAAGTATTGACTTAATTCTACATAGTTTAACTGATATTTATTCATAATTTGTGATGAACTATCAGATGAATAAAATTGATTCAATGATGCTCGAACTGATTAACATGCTCAAAATAGTGGAGCCATCTGTTAAGAAGGAACTGAAGGTTATGATGCTGGTTGAATCCTCAAAGAAAGGTTCTAAAAGGAAGTCAAAGTATATAGCTAAGGGAAAGAAGAAGGCAAAGAAAGAGGACCCAAATCCAAAGGGTACTTGCCATCATTGTGGTAAGGATGAACATTATAAAAGGAAGTACAAACATTATTTGGAGTCACTAATGAAGAAAAAGACATTTGATGCCAAATCTACTTCAGGTATTTTCATGATTGAATGTCATACTGTATCTTCCAACACTTGAGTATTGTATATTGGGTGTGCCTCACACATATGTAATAACACATAAGGGCTGAAGAACAACAGAT
>JBAMHZ010271040.1:2500-25965 GCA_037177395.1 Alpinia galanga | reverse complement strand
ATATTTTTTACTCTCGATTGTCTCATATCATTGTCAGAACATGCTATTGTCAGAATATGCCATGCGGTAGAATACTACTGTCAGAACACCCTTATGTAAGGCTTCTTCTTTTTTTTATAGGGCATCTGTTTACTCGACTTTCTTCTTTCTATTTCTGATTTAAGCGTCGAAAAAACTACAGCAGAGTACCTCCGACGTCTCTTATCATTTTCTCTAATTCATTTTAGGTGTTTGGACTGTGAAAATGCTTCTGCTCTTTCCGGATTCAACTTTTGCATGTGTTAATCATGTTCTCTGGGTCATTCAGTCAGAGCAACAGTGAACTATTTTTAAAATTTTGAATTAAGAGATGGAATAAAAAGTTCGAAAGTTTAAGGATAAAGTGGGTTTTTTTTTTTTTAATAAAAAATAGCGAGGAGCGTGAGTTTCGGAGCCCATGGAAGCAAAACGATTATCCCAAAATTCAAGGGGAAAATTAAGTTCTCTTCAGGGTTGGAAAGTGGTACGGCGTAGGAAATGATGCTGACGTCGGAATGACGTGGCGTCAAAGTGAAGTTGGGTGCCGCGAGAAACGTTTTGGGGCGGCCCCACTTCCATCTGGATCGATGACGTGGGAACTCTACCGCCGCTACGTTCACACGTGTAGGGGCCCAACTTTTTACCGCGTCACCGCAGGATCAATAAGCGACGGCTCGATTCGATCGCGACGAACCCCAGCTCCTAGTTCTCGTGTCTAGCGACATCTCGTACGTTATCGTGGTCTAGGAGATCCTGGCCGTCGAGTGGGTCTTGGTTTTATCAACGGTCGCCGGATAAGTGACGTGTTCCGCCATAGGGATCGCGGCTTTTTATAAGCGCGTCTCGCCATTGGCAACTCAGCCTGCGCCTCCTGCTTCCTCGTGGGACTCCTGTCTCGACGCGTGGAGTAACATATTTACCGCCGCGTGGTAGTTTGTCAGCTTAGCTAGTGCATTCCGCTGCTGAAAATCGAACTCCCCTCACTCGCAGCTCCATACTGAGGTACCTTTCGTCTGAATTGGTTGATTTGGCTGCCTCTAATGCTGTTCTCTTTTCTCCTTGGCGCCCAAAATACGAGGACTTCCTCCGATCAGCGTTCGATTCCAATGATTAGAGATCGACGAGTGTTTTAGGGAGGATTAGTCCTGTGGGTAAGCGGCTGCAGAGTGGAATCGACGAGGATTAGCGATCTGTTACAAGTGATTAAGATCATGGGCATTGAGGAGTTGGGCGAGGGGAAAACGGACGAATGTGGCGGCCGAGAAATAGTAAGTTTTAGGGCAAAGAAAGCGCTCGTGGGAGCGGGAGCACGAATTCTTTTCTATCCTACACTTGTCTACAATGTCCTTAGGAACAAGATACAAGCTGACTTTCGATGGTGGGATGAAATCGATCAGGTACGTTTTTTACATTTAATGTCTCGAGTTTCCATTTTTTAAGCAGTTGAATTGCAGTTGTTGCAGCTAGAACTTTGTTTTCGTTTTTCTTTTTCGATTTGAGCAATCGGGAGAAAATTCTCACGGGTTCATTTGATGATTCAAGAGACGGGAAACGAAACAAAAATTACGTTTTTAGTCAAGATTAGTGTTAAGAGTAATGTTTTTTCTGAAAGATACAAAATCATGAATGCAACATAAATAAACTAAATTTCCACCCACACATATATACAAACTAATTGGTTTTTCTTTGTTTTCTTGGATTTTGATGTTGCTCTTATTATGTTTAGAGATTTTAACAAGCTCAACTAATTCAAAAATCGGTGAATTTGCTGTTTGCGGTGTCAGTTTCTCTTGTTGGGTGCTGTACCTTTTCCGAACGATGTTCCTCGGCTGCAGCAGCTCGGAGTTCGTGGAGTCATTACCCTAAACGAACCGTATGAAACTTTAGTTCCGTCAAACATATATAAGGTAGTTTATGCCTAATATTTACTAGTTCTTTTTCAAGCTTACTCTTATTTTGAAGCATTTATGTTTCCCCTTTATTTTTTGCCGGTGTACACACGATTTTCTATCCAAATCGTCTGACATTTGCATAGGTCTTGATCAGTGGGCATGAAGCTCTGTCTGCACATAATTATAATATTAGCGATGGTGACTTTGGACCACAGTGTTTCATTTTAAATTTTGTATCCGCATTTCCAAAATTTTGACTTCACCTAGAATCCAGTGATTTTCATGTTTTAAACTTGTCCATCTATTGGTTCGCCATAGAAAGTGCCTTTTTGAAGAAAAACGACAGGAACAGACTTACCATGATTTAATTGCAATATTGGAGACCTTAAACACTTCTCTGAAAAGTAGCTGCAGTAGACAAACCCTGACTCTCTCACAGTATGTTACTGTTTAACTAAATAAAACATACTGTCCTGTATGTTGCAGAAGAATTGACGGATTTGTTATTTAGGATTCATTTTTTATAGAGCCTTTCTCTCCTCATCTCTTTGATGCATTCCACTTATTTTGTCCCTTCCATCCAGGTTCATGGAATCGATCACCTGGTGATTCCTACAAGAGACTACCTTTATGCTCCTTCACCTGTGGATATATGCCGAGCTGTCGATTTCATCCACAGTAAGTTTTTTCTTTTATTGATCCCTATTTTTATAGTGGTGGCAAAATAATTTTTACTGCAAAACCTATCTGACTATTGGTTGCTGATGTTTAAATACAGAAGATTTACTTTTACCAAACCTCATGTGAAACGACAAACTTCCTTTAGTATATGAGGCACATCCATATTAGAAGCTTTTTCAGTTGCGGAGAATCTGTTTTGTGGTTTAATCACAATTACTGAATGCTAGAATTTTGAATTGCAAGTTCCAACACTCTTTTTTGTCTAGATGGGATCGGTTCTTTAAGTTGTCTAACCACTTGAGATATAAGTTGGTGACTAAGTTGTGACACTTTAGCTGAATTATTGTCTGGCACACCAATATCTACCATCGAGAAAAGTCGACACTTTCTGAAGATGGGCTAAGGTTTGAGTTGGATCGACAAGGTTAATATGCTGTGTTATAGAGATAGGTTAGATTGTTTTTAAGAACTAGTCGTTGTTGTATCATTTCCTTTGTCATGCTCTACCAACTAGTTTGAACGATCCATAATCAAAATTTAAAGGGGGAAACTGAGAAAATTTAGTCAACTAATTGGAGCCACTTGCCCCTGACGGATTTCCACCAGGTTCTATTGGTTTTTGACTTCTATATTTCAAGGTTTAAAATTGATTGAGTAGAAGAGCTCACTGTATGGTTGAACTAATCTCATCAAGTCTTAAAAAATTGGTCGCTGCTTGATAGTATGGTTCCGATTATTCTCTCCATTGAGAAAAAAAATTCCTAAACATGTTTTTTTTTTCTTCAGGAAATGCATCTCACGGTAAAATTACATATGTTCACTGCAAAGCAGGAAGGGGTCGTAGTGCTACCATTGTCCTTTGCTACCTGGTAATTATGTTTACGGCCTATGACCTTACTTTTATGCACATCATGCATTTTGCTTACAGAATCAACATGACTAGTATACTTGTCTGCCAAATCCTTCTCTATCGAAGAAATGATACATAAATGGCTACACTAACTTTGCAGGTCAAATACAAGAACATGACGCCCATGGCTGCTCTTGAATATGTGCGCTCTAGAAGGCCTCGAGTGCTGTTAGCTCCTTCTCAGTGGCAGGTATATGAAAGTAACTTCGTGTTTTGCAGAGCTACATTTATTTATTTTTGATGATATATTGAAGATCCAAAATGGTATCTCATGAGTGGTGCATGAATGATTTCAGCTTTACTATTTTATCAACAGAAGAACACGTTTTTGGAGAGTTTAACGGTCCATATAATTTGATGCCCAGTGCTTTAATTGTGCACTATACACAAAAGGACTACTGTATCAATATCATTGATTTCTGGCCCCGCTGCCTTATGTCATTCATTTCTTTAACAGGCTGTTGAGGCTTATAACAAGAACAAGTTGAAATTTCCTGCGATCCAAAGCCCAAAACCTAAGCATCCACACACTCAAGATGTTGAAGCTTCAGACGAGTGCAGTGAGGACGAGAGAGACAGGATTTCGTCCTTATGCAGAGATGCTAAAACAAGTACTACCAGTCCGATACGCACACACCATAGTCCCATAGAAGAAGATTGTTTCATTACCGAGGAAGATCTAGAAGGATATGAAAGTTGTCTGGATGCTTACGATGACAATGCCACATCATCCACTTCTGAAGGAGAAGTTTTGATTACTGACAAGGATTTACAAGGGTACGAAACCTTTGTGGATGCTTTGGACGAGAACAGCACTCCTTGTCCTATCGACGACGAAGTTTTGATAACTGAGGCGGATTTAGAAGGGTACGAAACCTTTCTGGATGCTTGCGACGACAACATAATCTCGTGTAATCACGTCCACAGAGGCTTTCTTTCTTACGATGACCATGCCACATTATCCACTTCTGAAGGAGAATTTTTGATTACTGACAAAGATTTAGGGTATGAAACCTTTGTGGATGCTTTGAACGACAACATCACTCATCGTCCTATCGAAGACGAAGTTTTGATAACCAAGGCGGATTTAGAAGGGTACGAAACCTTTCTGGATGCTCGCGACGAGAACAGCATCTCATCTAATCACGTCAACCAAACCGTCCCAAAGACTAGGAAACTTTCTTGCTTCTGGTCTTCCCTCGGCTGGTCTGATGGTAACCTACCATTTAATCGGCCAATTTATGATGCTAGCCATTGACATAACTGCTTAGGCACCTGTGTATTTTTATATATATTAATATCATATTTTTGAATCCTCTCAGATTAATTATAGAGATGATTCTGTTCCATGAAAAATTTTCATCAGTAGATAAATTCGAAAAATGTTCACAGTTTAATGGCTAGATTCGACTCTGTCATTGTACCATCCTAATAAAATCGTCCAACAACTCTGTTTGTAAAAATAAATTACTGGTCCAGACTATTTACTTCAAAGTTATCAATTATAATATTTTTTAAATATTCTCCGTGAGATATTGCATCCGCACTAATGGCTTATTTGAGCAATCAATTTTAGGTGGTAAAGTATGATTTTTAATATTATTTTAAAGTTTTAAACGAATTAGTAGCGAATTATAAAAGTATATGATTTTTTTTAGGCAAAAGCGCATATACATACAATGGGCCCAGCCCAATTTTCCGTTCTCCGAAAACCCTATTTCTCCGCTACTTTCTCTTCCTTCTCCCCGCGCCGCCCACACCGACTCCGCGTCGCCGCCGTTCGGCGTCGCTGTCGCCCTCGCTCCTCGCATTCGCTAACGCTCATTGGAGCAGCGCCACGTGCTGTCGACTTTCGAACCAGAGCCGTCCGCGGTCCCTGCCGTGATATCGAGGACACTAGCTCGCTCCTGCTCGTCAGAAACCGTCGTCGCTTCCTTTCGCAACCACCTCCGGTAACAGTGTAGCAGGAGGACCACCTTTCCCTCTATTTTCTTATTCCACCACAGCAGAACCTTAGTCTGTCTCCTTATCTTCGACATCATTCGCTGCTTCTCAAATAACCAGTGGCAAAAGGAGATAGCATGGGTGGCGGGGTGAAGAGGAAGAGTGCTGGGAGCGATCACGACGATGACGTTGATGGGAAGCCAAAAGGGAAAAAGATCAAAAAGGACAAGACGCTTCCTTCTATGATTAAAAACAAGGAGAAGCGGAACGAAATATATTCCAAACTCAAACGTGAGAAGGGGATCGAGAAGCGGAAGCAGGCCAAAGCGAGAGAGGTTGCCATCCAAAGAGCCCTCGAACTTGGCGAGGAGGTATTTTCCCTTTCCTTCTTTCTATTCTGGTTGGGTTTTTGTTACCGGAGTGATTAGCTGATTTTTTTTTTCTTTTGCGAATGCGATGCGCAGCCACCACGGAAGAGCGTGCCTCGGACCATTGAGAACACCAGGGAAGTTGATGAGACCGTTTGCCGACCAGATGATGAAGAGGTAATAATTGATTTTGTCACCTGATCGTTATGGTAATCTGAGATCTTAGGTTTACAAAAGATGTCATTTCAGTTATCTTTACATACTTTACGACAGAGGAAATTTACCTTCAGCACTGACTTCCAATGCATGGATATAGCTATTTGCAGCACACGATGCGGATGAATTTAGTGGAGTAATAAAGAAGGAAATAATTCCGAAAATATTAATCACCACAAATCGTTTCAACTCTACCGTATGTTTCCTAGTTTTTTTTTTGTGCACAGTTTCATAATTATTTTTTTTCTTTTTTTCTTTTGTTATTTATTCTCGTTGCCAAATCAATCTCACATTTTTTTTATGTCTCTAGAGAGGTCCCGCTTTTTGTGATGAGTTGGTATCAGTGATTCCCAATGCTTGTTACTACAAGAGAGGAACTTATGAACTGAAAAAGGTACCACATTTTAGATAATGAGAAACTCTAGTTTCTTGCATTCCTGAATTTCTCTGATTAAATTTTTTTCCAAGCAGATTGTTGAATATGCGAAAAACAAAGACTTCACTTCGATCATTGTGGTCCATACGAATCGCAGAGAACCAGGTTTGGAGCAGAACAAGTCCATTAACTCTTGCATCATGGTCGACATGGGATGCTGTTTTTGTAGTTTGTCTTATCCTTTTTCATTTACAAGCTTGCCTTGTTTTCCAGATGCAATGCTGATAATAGGCTTGCCTGATGGACCCACTGCGCACTTTAAATTATCCAACTTAATTTTGCGGAAGGATATTAAGGTACGTTGTTTGTGTGTCAGATGTGCACCACATCACCATTAAGTTTATATTTTTACTTGATTGTATTTACAGATTTAAGGGTCCTGATAAGCTGGTATAAGTATTATTTTGTTGCTTTGTTAATCTTTTACTTTCCTGCTTGGTACATTTAATTAGACGTTAGAATTACATCCCACAAAATATTTTGTGCTTTTATTTTGTTAGTTCTCTTTGTGATTATTTAACTATCTGAATTTTTGAATTTTTGTTGCCTTAACTAGTGATGATTATTCATTATTTACTGCGCCTTGGAAAGATTAAGGTTGTGTTTCCTGCACAGGGTGAAACAAAAAAAATAGATGTAGAGAAAAGTAAGGATGGAAATATTTTTCCTTTTCTATTTTTTGGTCATGACGATGACTTAATGAGGTGCCCCCATACCACATTTGAGGCGCATGGACTCCACATTGGACGGGAGATTATTCTTTGTTAAGAGCATGAGTGAGAATGTTTAATCTTTTCCAACAGTGTTGTTGTAGTGATTTAGGGTTTAGGGTTTCTCTAGATCTAACTCACCACTAGATTGAGTAACTGTTGGTTGGTAGTTTTCCTTAACCCCTTGGGAAGAATGAGAGATAGAGGTAGTGAAAATCTTCTCTTTCTTTCCCTCCAAATGAATACTGGCAAAACCAGGTTGAGAGAAATGAAGGTTGAGTGCAATTTGCTACTATGAGCTAAACTATTTTTTGTCAGATTATTATTTTTACTTTTTCAAGTTTTTAAAAATTAGGTTTAAGAATTTTTTTTTTGCTTCCTTTTCCATTTCCTCCAAGGAAATAGATGCATAGAATGTTTTATTTCTTACTTTTGACAGAAGGATTGGCTGTTGTTGTTGAGTGGGATAAAGGATTGGCCATTGTTGTTGTTGCTTTGACTCAAGGAATGATGCATCTACATGCTTCACTCAGAAAAAAAAATGCACAGAGTGATAATACAATCATGACAGCATTTTGATAAAATTGGGTTTGGTGGAAGATTTGTGTTTGACAAACATATACAAAAAGTATTTTTTCCTTCTAGTTTGAATATCATATATTCGCTGCATCAACTTGGGGATTACTAATTGATGCCTTTGCATCTGTGATTTGGCAGTACCAAGGTACTTCGGAAATGCTTCCTTATGTACTCTGACATCCTTAGGATAAATCAGTTAAACAAATCATAATAAACTTAAGAGATCAATGGACAAAGTTCTATTGAGGGCTAACTCTGTGTCTCTATTGAATTCTATGCGGTTAGATCAAATTCATTCCTAAATACTTCCAAGTCCTTTAGTTCAACTGCAAATTTTGCTACACTGGACGTTTTGTAGTCATTTTATTCAAGCACACTAGTTTAGCATTTGAACTGCTTAATTTAAATTGATAGATCTCTATTTTTTTTCAAAATGTTATTACACTTCTGTCGGAAATAGTTTGGCCTAGCCTATTAGATATTTTATATGCTGCTTTAACTGTTAAGTTAAAGGATAAAAAACATTATATACAAAACCGTATTTGTCATCATAATAATTGCAAGTTAATCAAATTCCTTAACTATCATGGAATACTGTTTTTTTTCTATATTTTACTTTGTATCCTCTTCCATCTGTTGGACGTAGACATGATTCTAACTATATCTGAGGTCAATTCCATAAAGTTTTAAAAATCATACGCAGATTGTTTGTGGTTGAGCCTTTTGCATAATCATATGTGTTTTGCAGATTGATGCACAAATGCAGGCATATATGGTCCATGGTCATTTTAATAATAGCATTAATTATATTGACAGTGCATTACACCACATGCCACAAAATATTACATTTACATAGAGAACATACTATATCCAATTATTAACCAATACAATCAATATAAAAAAAAAACTTAATTTATCACATTACAATCTGAAAATTTGTATAAATATTTTATGTGTGAACCTAAGTAACTCATATAGCATAAAACATATACGACATAATACTAACACATTAGTCTTGAGTGATCCATATAAACAGAATTTTGCATATTGATCTAAGCAAGCCACAGAATATGTTTCTTGTTTTTTTTCCTATTTGGATAAACACTGATTACTCATCAATTTAACATGGACATGACAATGAATTTAGCAAACCAAGGTAGTCCCTCATTGCATAAGCAGACATTAGACTAGTATTCACAGATGCACAAACAACTACATGAATGGATAGTGGTATTAGCTGGATAATTAACATTGTTTTAGAAAATACACACAAATGATATGTTGAGCTCCATCAATTTATTAATACATGTTTATACACAAATACGACTCGAGTGATCCTCTCATAACATAGCTTGATGTCTTATATTTAGCTAATTTTTCTACACTGTCTACACAATACTTATATGTTAATATTAAATATGTATCCACATTCTTTAACTGTGTTTCTTCTGTGTTGTCAGAATCATGGAAACCCTACAAGTCATAAACCGGAGTTAGTACTGAACAACTTTACTACTAAAATTGGTCTTCGTGTTGGCAGGTTATTCAGTTTTACTCAAATCAAAGTTGTGTTGAATGATTTGAAAATTATTGTTGTTAGCTAGTTTATGTCTGTGTAGTGTGTATACAACTCTTATGCATACTTGTATGTCTTACACTTATATATCTTTTTCTTTTCTGAATTTCAGGATGATACAGTCACTTTTTCCTCAAGAGCCCAATTTCCGGGGTCGTCGTGTTGTAACTTTACACAATCAACGTGATTTCATATTTTTCAGACACCACAGGTAGCCCTTGTTGAGGATTTATATGTTGATAGACAAATCACAGTTATTATTTAGAACCATGATTGTTTTTGCAATCTAGCTTTTAGGTGCATTATTCCTTAACCTTTTCTTTTATAGGACTTGTGCCCAACAAAATGGGTATATTCTCTTAATATCTGTTGAATTTATTGGATAGATATTTTCTTCTTAAATCCCCTTTCACCAACTGATTTTTTCCACCTTATTCATATTTGTATTTTTTTTTTCTCGAAGTTCTCATCAGTCACCTTTCTCACAAATAAATTCTTTAGGAAATCAGTTAATCATCGTGAGAAAGCTGCTCAGTTTCAGTATTTTATATCCATGCTCTTCCTGAGGTGTCATCCATTTGTATTATGTGGAATTTTTGTAACCCATTATCTCTGATTTAGGTATATTTTTGAAACTAAAGAACAGAAAGTTGATCCCAAAGAGAAGGCAGCTAAGGACTCCAAAAGCAAAAATTTACCCCAACAGAGAGTGATTGCACGCCTTCAGGTATTGTCGAGAATTTGGTGCATTTATTTTCAATCTGCTTTTGAATACTTCTCTTTTCGATAAACAGCCTATTGCTGTCTGGACCCAACTTTCAATTTGATAATCTGCTTGATACCCTTAATTTTATGTTGTAATCTGAGTGCCTTTGTCTCACACAAAGTTTTGGCTTTATTACTTTCTGTCAGACCAGGTATGTCTCTGTTTTTTCTTCTTCTCTTCTTCCCTACCTTCCCCTGATCCGAATGTCTCCTCTTGCCTTTGTATTGTACACTGGCTGGCATTGGAACCTTCTTGTTTTGGAACCTTGGCACATAACGAGATGTAAACCTTGAGCGATATGGATCCAAGTTAAACCCTGAACTGCACGCTTATTTTAGTTCATTATGAATTCACGTTGATGGTGACTGATTAAAATCATGCTCATAGCCTCAGCCGATATTGTATTATACTATGATATTCAATATTTAAACATGATGTATTGATCAATAATGCAATTTTCAGAATCTTTATATTTGGAAAAAAAGTTATCATATGCAATCTCATGGAAATAACAAATCAACTGCAGTTTCATTTATTCATCTACGTACTGCTTTTCTCCAAGATTCGATCATTCATCTATTTTAGAATCTTGAAGTTTGATTTGGTGAATTTAAGTTAGGGCTCTTGTTTGAGAGTTATTGATCTTCGATGGATTCAAGTTTGAAAGGCGCATTTTATCACTTACCCAGAAACTAAACCAACTATGATGACAAATATTTGACTCATTCATTGTTCATTTTTGGATCTAGTCCACTGCATCAAGTTGTCCTTTTGCAAGCACGCTTGAAGTGTTGAAATTATTGTTCGAAAATGCAGGAGTGTGGCCCTCGCTTTACTCTTAAATTGAGGACCTTGCAACACGGTACATTTGACACCCAGGGCGGAGAATATGAATGGGCACACAAGGTATATGACTTATCCACAAATCTCAATCGTATTCCTACATCGCTTTCCGTCAATCCTTGTGGAAATTAAACTTATTCTTTTCATGTTTTAGCCGGATATGGATACCAGTCGCAGGAGATTTTTCTTGTAAGCCTGTGGTTTTGCTTTGGAGACGCAACCTTTATCCCCTTCCAAGTGCTCAAGTATCTACTATTTTTTGATAATATTAATTAATTCTTAAGCCTTTTGGGAACATGTTATCTATCACTTTGAAATATGTGAGAACAATTGTTCAAGGAGTTTGGAAATGTTAACGGAATTTAACCTTATATTTGTTTTTCATGGCTGTGATTTGTAGGTAATTATGAGCTTCATTTATATATTAAAGAAGTTCAATTTTAATCTTTTTATTTGTAAAATAATAATGTAGCGTTGCCATCGCATATAAAAATAGAAAAATATTAATTGAATTTTTAACAAAGATTGAAATGTTATATGTTTTTAAAACTATATTAGAGTTCTAGGTAGCATGCATTGTGTTTTAAATGCTTAATTAATAGTTAGTTAAAATATTTTTTTTAATTTTTAATTTTTAATTTTAAATTTTAAATTAGCATAAGGTATTCAGGCTTTGGGTCCGATTTTATGAAAATTTTTATCGGATGAATTGAAAAGCATTTGTAGAAATATTTAATCTATATAAAAAAGGGGTTGAGGCATTTAATAAAAGGTTAAGCAAGTAATGACAATAGGTACAAACAATATTTTTTTCGACAATTGCCCGGGAAACTAAATAGAAGAACCTGCTGGGATTTCTCAGCCGTTCGATCAAGGCGGCTATTGGCAGGGTCAAGCTGATGCCTAATGTCTTTGACTTCGTTCCTTGTTCGCCGATGCGCTTCCGCTTCTCGGTGCTCCTCCGTCGCCTGCACAATACGCCGGTCGTCTTACGCTGCCATTTTTCAAACATGGTCGGTCTTCTATCTTCGGAGAAAGTCGTAACAGCGAGTACTACGCCGATTGGGATAGGCGTGATGGGCCGGACCATGGCCGGCCATCTCTTCTTTGCCATCTATTCCCCTATTTTCTTCAATCGGACCCCCTCCAAGGCCCAGACCCTACGGGACCAAGGCTATAAGCTCGCTGCCTCTCCAGCAGACGTTGCGTGTGCTACTGACGTCGTCTTTCTCATCGTTGGTTATCCCTCCGATGTCCGCCGTGTCGCCCTCGATCCATCTGTAGGAGCCCTTTCCGGTCTGACTCTTGGTTCCGTCCTCGTTGACATGACCACAAGTGACCCTGCCCTAGCGGTCGAGATCGCCGATGCTGCTGTAGCGTGTCTTTTGCAATGGTGGATGCTCCAGTATCAGGCGGCGACCGCGAGGCCCGCACTGGGACTCTCTCAATATTTGCCAGAGGCGACTAGTCCTTCCTCCGGAAGCTTGATCCGCTGTTTGGGTGCATGGGCACCGTAACGCACATGGGACAACCAGGGAAAGGCCAGAGGACAAGACTTGGGAATCATATTACGATTGCATCGACGATGGTAGGGTTGGTGGAAGTGATGGCGTATGCCCACAATGCTGGGTCCAATGTTGAGCGTTGGATGGATGCAGTATCTACTGGCGCAGCTGGGTCGAAGTCGCTGGATCTTTATGGAAAGAGGATCTTGATGAGGGACATGGAGGCTGGGTTCTACAGGCATCATTTCGTGAAGGATTTCGAGATTTGTTTGAAGGAATGTCGGAGCACGGGACTAGCCTTGCAGGTTTGGCATTAGCGCATCAGCTATATGTCTCACTCATGGCTCACGGAGCGGGAGAGCTAGGGACTCGAGCACAAATTTTGGCCATTGAACGACTCAACAATACCAGCATGACAGGAGAGCGAAACTCACACGCTACATGAACTCCGGTACTAGAGTTAAAACATTTCTTTTATTTTAGCCTAACCTGATTCCTTGATGTTTATTCCCTCGTTCATCAGTATGCACTTGTCTAAATGCTTATCTGATTCCTGTTTGATAGTTTCAAGTCATTTTATTGTTTCTCTGGATATTATCTGCTGGTTTGAGTGCAAAATTGTTAGTAATAATGTAATGTAAATGTGCGGTATTTGAAATGAAGATTATTGTTTCAGTTTTCATTCATTTTGTATTAAATTCTTTGTTTCAATTTACAAGCACATTTCGGTTTGTTTCATTTTCTCAACAACCTTGTCAGGTAGTTTGTATTCTTGCAGGAATGCAATCTTACATGCTTTGTCATGGTTATACTGGTTACATTCAGATTAGGTGCCAGCCTACTTTAGTAGGCACAACCTCGATCTTGTTTGAGTATGGTTGATAAAAGTGAATTTTTAGCTTGAGCTTAGTCTAGCTATCTTTGAGATCTCATTGAATTAGATCTAGAAGGTGAGCCTAAAGATCTTTATAAGTAAAATTAATATTCAAATATGTAACACAGAGTTGTTCAATTTTTTTTTGACACAGGTGTTTTTATAAATTTTTTATATGTGATCAATAAAAAATATCAGTACTCCCTCTAAGTGTAGATGTTACAGAATTGCTGTAACATTCATACAGAAGGGATAGATGGACAGTTCAAGTATATTCAGCCTATTTTCACTGGAAGTAGACTTAAAGGTAAGGTCTAGCTAGGGCATTAGATATGGTGAGGATGGTCTTAGATGAGCTTAAGATTTCTTTGAGGAGGTGAAAATGGGCTTAAATTAAATGAAAATGAGCTTGACTAAGGTAGATCATAAGCATTAGAAAGGAAGGGAGAAAGAAATTAGCCACCCAAGACCTCTTTTATACGCATTGCATGATAGGTTTACATTGATTGACCTAACTAAATACTATGCTGCAACGCTAGCTGATCGCATCCACATGTTTAGCTCCCATACCTTGTAAGGTGGTAAAGGGCTCATCAACACCTAATCCAATTCTTTCCTCTTGTTGGAGTAAGACAGTTGGTGCAATGCTAGCATTTTTTCTTTGCAGGTATTTCTCCCACATTACTAGGATTTATGTAAGTTGGACTTTTAATAGTATTCTATTACATTTTTGTTATTTTAGATTTCATGAAATAATAGGCTGCAGCAGTTGAAGATCCGTTAGTCGTATGAATTTACAACTACCACTCGTAACTAACAGTAGTTATAAATGAAAAATAAGAAGACATGCATTATTGTTTATCATAGATTACAATCAGAAGATTGACTGCTTAGTATATAATGCATCAGATGTGAGTGGACCAAGTGAAAGATATGACCAAAAATCTCAGTAAGATAGTGCTTGAAATGAATGTCCATCTATGCATAAGCTTTAGCTTTCTTTTGATTTTGATCAACGTAATGTGTATGACTTGATCAAGCTATCTAGCTTCAACTATCTAGATTGGGTACATGGATCATGTCCATGGAACTAATGTAAAGATATTTTCTTTCTTATTTGTTTCAGAAACACTTTAATCACTGTTGTTTATATGAGTTTTTGTCCCCCTCTTTGCTCCTCTTGCCTTTAATCAATTCAGCTTGTCTAACTGCACTGTCCAGTAATTGCCTAATATATGTATAATCTTAACTCTATTCGATTCAACTCGTCTAACTATCTATACAGAGTAATTGCCTGACATATTCATTCTGTATTAAGTCTCAACTCTTTCCCCCTAGTTTATGCTTTCTAAATATCTTGTAATTTTTCAGTATCCAAAATTGGATTTGTCATTATTACCTACATTTCTTCCCCTAGTAAATACTCTCGTCCTCCGAGTTTGCAGTTCCCAATTTTGTATGAATTATCATATGCTTTGAATTTTGTTACACTTCAAATTTTCTTTATCTAAGCTAACATTTCGTACTTTGCAAGAACCTCCAATATTATTGTAACTGAAATGGAACCTTTAAAACAATTATTGGATGCATTACTCATTCAATTAATTTAGTGTGTTTCGTTTCGTTGCTTGCTTATATTAAAATTGATCCCTTGATGAATTTCCTATTTTCTTTTATTGTAATAATCTTTTTTTCCTTTTCAAATCCTAGTAGACATGTTATGCCTCAGCTTGGCTAAAATCATATAAAAATCTGAGGCTTACTTGATGAATTTTCTGTTATCTTTTATTGCACCAATCATTTTTCTGTTTCAAATCTTAGTAGATATGTTATGCCTCAGCGGGTCTAAGATTTTATCAAAATTCAAGGCTTACATAATTACTTATCTGTTATCTTTTATAGCACGAATCCTTGGTACTGTTACAAATCTCAGGAATAGTAGATATTTTGTGCCTCGGTGTGGCTAAAATCATTGAATGTTTACTTGATGGATTTCTTGTTATTCTTTACGGCACGAATCTTTTTTTTCTATTTCAAATCTTGTAGATGTGTTATTTCCTCAGAGTGGCTAAAATTATATCAAAACTGGCAGCTTAGTTGATGAATTTCCTGTTATCTTCTATCGTACGATTTTTTGGGTTCTTTTTTCTGTTTCAAATCTTAGTTGATATTCTTCAGTTTGGTTAAAATAATGCTCTCTCCCTTAGGGAAAAAACCCTAGTAATTTTCGTTGGCACTTCTCTGTGGTGGAGGCATCTATCTAATATTGTTGGTAAATTTGTTAATCAAATTTTATTTGACTTTGCAATTTCACAAGCCCTTTGCTCTACATTTTTGTTTCTTAATAAATCTTTGATATTTTTTCTTAATAAAAAATCGATCTTTATGAAGAAAAAAAAGAGGAAAAGTAATAAAAGTGACTGAATTATATACTAATATTCAATCAAAAAAAAATCGAGACTTGGTACTTAGCTCGACGGACCGGGCCGAGTGATTTTTCGGCTCGATTGGCCCATGTACCTTCATCTAATAATCACTCTTCCACAATTTGCAATCCTTCACGCAACTCGTGGTCGTGGACTGCACAGTGGCGGCATTCATCGGATTCGGCGCGATATTTCTGCAAACACTTCTCTGGCATCGGTTAGCTCGAATCCTCTACCTTCCGCCACTCTCCCACAGGTGCCAACTTTCCCCGCTATCATCTAAATTCCTTGAACCATGCATCAGTGCCACCTCGCTAAGGCCTCGGTGATGCCGTTCCTTTCCAAGATATCAAAAATAGGAAGCCGCCACCAAATGGTATCGATTTGTTTCTCCGAAGACTTCAGCCATAGAATACCTGGAATCAGAAGTGTTCTTGATGTCAGAAGTTTTTCTTGCCATTTTGGGTCGCGGGGGAGCGCTTGCGGATGGCAAACTAGGGTTTTTTCCAGTAGCTCGCGGCTGGGATCACCTGGGGTCGGTGGAAATGCAAAGACCACCGAACCACTGCCTTGGATAAGGGCATCTGATGGGAATAGGGAGGGGAAGTGGGTACAAGAGAGGGCGCCGGCTGGAACAAAGCGCTCTTCTTGGGCAGAAGCAGCGGAGAGCTTTCTTGCTAGAGATGAGCAAAGTATTGATAGGAAAGACGCCATCGATGCAGAGGAGGAAGATCTAGAGGTCAAACCTGTTGATGACCCAAGGTGGGATAAGATTAAGAGCAGGTACAAAGGTGTCATTGGACGAGAGCCCCAATTTGAGAAACAGAAGAACCAGCACTGGAGTAAGAATGTGAGTTGGGAGAGAAAGTCAGTTAAAGGTGCTGAAGAGTCGTCGTTCAATACTACCGAGGTTCGTCGGTGGAATAATCAGGAGAATTGGGGCAGGAAGGCATGGAAAGAGGCGACTGAATCTTCGGTTCCGAAAATGGTAGGCCAGAGTGTTTATGGCGTTGGCCCAGTCTTGGCTGCATTGATGTCTGAAAGGAGGGAGTTCTATGCTCTTTATGTTCAGGAGGGATTAGACTTGAGCGGAAACAACAAGAAGAAGAAGGACAAGAAAGCAGTTGAAAGAATATTGAAGATAGCTGAGAAGGTAGGCTTGAAGGTTGTAGAAGCCTCAAAGCATGACCTCAATATGGTTGTTGACAACAGACCTCATCAGGGTTTGATTCTCGATGCTTCTCCCTTAGAGATGGCGAACATAAGGGAGCTGGATCCTGTGATGCCAGAAGTTAGAAAAAATCTTCTTTGGCTTGCTCTGGACGAGGTGACAGACCCACAGAACTTAGGGGCCATCATCAGATCAGCTTATTTCTTTGGAGCAGAAGGGGTGGTCCTGTGTGCCAAGAATTCAGCTCCTTTAAGTGGTGTAGTGAGCAAAGCCAGCGCTGGTTCCCTCGAACTGATTGAGCTTTTGTCTTGTAAGAACATGATGCAGTTTTTGTCATCTTCAGCTGAGAATGGTTGGCGAGTTCTTGGTGGATCAGTCTCTTCTAAAGCTGTATCCTTAAGCGAGGTTGAAGTGGGGGTGCCTACAATTCTTGTTTTGGGTAGTGAAGGCAGCGGGTTAAGGCCCCTGGTTGAGAGGTCTTGTACTGAGTTAGTTAGGATCCCTGGAAGTTCTCCGTTAAATGCAAACCATGGAATGTCCGAAGTAGATGTCGAGGAAAAGGATCAGGATTGCTTTGGGAAAGACCTCAAGTCATTTCTTGCCGTTGAGAGCTTGAACGTTAGTGTAGCAGCTGGAGTGCTTCTATACCAATTAACTGGAAAGAATGATCATGATGTTCGTACAGAGTTTAGTAATGATTTAATGTGAACTTCTGCCGGTTAGTATTGTTTGATCTCTCTTGGTTTCCTTCTGATTGATTTTATTGCGTAATTAGGTTGTATATGATTACTTGTTCTGAATCTTCTTTTGCAATCTGCAGACAGAAAAACCATTATTTCGTCACTTGATTCTGATCCTGATTAGATAGTGAAGGTTCTTTTATGATGATAGATTTTCTATGAAGAATAGTTCCTTGCAATTTCTCGTATTGCACTGGAAAACCATTACAAGACCTCTTTATGCGCTACAATATTTTAACTATGATTTCATCATTGATTTTATGCTGCGAAGAGTTCTACTCGACTCTTTTTCTTATTGTTTTAACATTTTAAATTATATATTCAAGTTGCTCAACGTTTTATTATGGCATGTTGATACGATACATCATCAATTGTATCCTTGTAAGAGAATCGAAACTTTACTTATAGTGAACTTTAATTTGCCATCAATTTCTAGTTCATTTTCATGGTTCGTTTTGTCCCTGCTCCCACTGTGCTTTCCGATACCCACAGTATCAGTCCACTGTTTCAGTTTCAAAATCTTATAGTGGGTCGTATATTGCCTGGAACATTAATTGGGCCATATTAGACCAACAACTTCGCCATCGTCCCACTTCAAAATACTGAGTCTAGATTAACACCTGAAAACTCAATACCTATAACTTCATATTATTCATCTTCATTAAAGAAAAAAAAAAAGAGCTGGGTCGTCTATACATACACACATCCATGCCAATAATCCCTACCCAGCCCTGCAACAAATGCCATCCGCGACTACTGGCGCATTGGGCAACATTTGCGGTAAGAAACTTGGACCAATTCTTCCACTACACTGATCAGTGTACTGACGGCTTCATTCATTCACTTAATAATAATCTCATGGCAGTCGGCGCATTATTCTACCGTGTTTCCAACGTATTTATACGCTATACTGCCGGTGGGAGTACCTTAATGCTGCTTCCCACTATTCCTACAACCACAAGCTACAGACAGCAGCATGCACGTCGTCGTGTTACTGCTTGTTTGGAACCCAGCATCCGTGCAAGCCATAGGGAAGTCCGTAGGGGAATTTGGCTCGTGCTACCTCCTCAAAGCTGCTGCCGTCCAACACCAACGCGTACCCTTCTCCGTTCTTGTCGCTCACGATGGAGATCGCCACCCCTGAAAGAGATAAGGAAGGATGTGCATATTTGAAAACGTAGGCTGTATATTCCTCTGCTTCATCATATCACTGCTGTATTAATGGGAACAAAAGTTCGAAGTAGTAGTAGTGATCATGAACTCACCATCATCTTCCTCAGTGGCGCCTGGCCGTGGCACGAAGAACGGCTCCGATGGCACCGCACCTTCCTCGTGCCAGTTCTTCGCCTTCTTCTCCACCAAATCGATCTGTGGTTCGATATCTTTAGATGATTAGAAAAGTAACAAACAGACGAAGCTCGTCGTAACGTAGCGATGATGGGACTAAAGGACCTTGGTGAGGGTGTTGGGGAAGTTGCAGGGGCGATTGGCTCCGCAGGCGTAGGCGTATCTGTACTTCTTGCCGAGGTAGGCCGGGTTGATGCTGCACATGTCCATTCCCCTGCCGTGCTCCTCTGGGTCCAGTGCTGCTTCTAGCTCCCCTTTCGGGCTGCCGTCTAATGGAATTCTGAACCTTCCCACCCTGTTTGAATCGACGTCAATTGATTATTAAACGATTATTGCAAGGAATCCTGCATCGAATTTGGCTATTTACCTTGCGTCAGGCAAGACATCGAGGCCGCCAAATGATCTCAAATTCTGCAGGCGAAGCAGCTCGAGGATGTTGGCGTTGGCGTTGTGCTCGCAGCAGTCGGCTATGATTCCGGTGATTCTTCCCTCTGAGTCGACCTCCTCGTATGCGTTGATGAAATGGAAGGTCACGAAAGGAGGGACCTCGACGCTTGCCACCTAAGAATGGTTAGTTAGATCGGTTCAGATTAGAGAAAAGACATCCGTGTTGGTGAAGTTTCGATCATTACGATGTTTCCGGTGGCTTTGGACATGATGTGGACGTAGCTTCCGGAATCGGGGTGCCACTCGAACTTGTAGAGCGGGGTAGGCTCGGCGCGGAGCAGGTTCTGGACGCAGTACCTCAGGGGCATCTCCGGCACCACCACGTAGTGGTCGGTGACGGCGAAGGAGTGGACCCACCCTGGCGCCGGCACGGAGCCACGGCAGTTGACGCGGCCCAACACTTTCCGCTCGTTGCTCCCAGCCTTCATCCGCACCACCAGGTAGCCCGGCCGGAGTAGGTCCGGCAGCAGCGTCAGGAACTCCGACTCGGTCACGATGGGGTGGGCAGAGTGGATGAGGCCGCCGAGCTTGTCCTCGTACTCGAACCTCCCAAGAGTCTCCAGCGTATCCGGGTCGATCTGGATGGATCCCTTGATGGTCTCGGTGAGGCAGACAACGCGCCCGTCGCCGAGCATGACCACGCCGGTGTTTGAGTTGTCGGTGAGCGACGCTCCAGAGAAGAGGCTGGCGAGCTCGCCCACGTAGGAGAGGAAGCTGGCCGGCTTGGGCGCCTCGGAGAACTCGCGATAGCAGAGGCGCCGGTTCTTCTGCGCCGCCTTGTACGCCTCCGACTCAACTTGGCGATGCGCCGCCACTGCGCGGCCCTGCCCGAACCTGACGCGGACCAGCGTGGCGTAGCCGTCGAACAGGTGCCGGAAGTCGTAGTCGTCGATGTTCCACAAGCCAGGGCCGTTCCGTAAGTACGTGCCATCCTGCAAATCAAAACATCGTGTTCGATGGATCGTCGCACGGCGCAGTTCAATTTATTTATTTATTTTTTTACGAATCTAGTTATCTTTCTAACGGTTAAAGAGAAACAACAATCACACCAGCCAGAGTGGGATGTCACCCTCGACGGCCATCTCCCCCTGCCACCGCTCATTCCGGATGCTCCTCCACGCGGCGAGCTTGCAGCTGGCGTCGCGTCCGGCGACGACAGGCTCAAAGGGTACGACCGGCAGCGGGACTAGCTCGTTGATGACCGACGGAGTCGAGTCAGTGGCGACGCCGGCTTTGACGGAGCCACGCCGCCGACTTTCGCCTGCTGGATTGAGCAAGGGGCATCTTAGCATGCTCGAAGAGGAAGAGATGGCCTTTGGCGGAGCGACGAAGAAGGCAGAAGCCATTGGAAGCGACGGAGCTTAATTAATTTGCAACTGGATATTGCTGCATGACTATAGCTCGGGTACCAGACGACTATTTATAGATTTGAAGGGCTCGGCGGGGGCATCTCGAATGATGAATTCTCATAGGCTACAGGACGAGATTGTAACAATTGATGGCGAAAAAAAAAAACTAAAATTATTTTATTTTTTTTAAAAAGGAAAAAATAATAATAATTACGCCATAGTTTCCAGCATGTCCAATTTTACTCGTTACTACACCCACTCGATTTATTATTATTATTATTATTATTATTATTATTATTATTATTATTTTATTAATTATTTACCCCTTTAAGTATTATTCAAAGAAAAATACATTAATTTAATTTTTTTTGGCTAATGTAGTTTAAAATATGTTTCCTTTAAAATACCCAACTAGTAATAAATGTTTTTTTTTCACAAAATTGATTTTAAAATCAATTTTAATACGCTATCTATGTTAATAAATTTATTATCAACAAAGCTATTTTAGTAATATTTAGTAACTTAATACGCTATCTATGTTAATAAAAAAATAAGCATAATAGAAAGTAAAAAGAAAAAGAAGAAAATTAATGATTAAGTGATTTTATAATTGTTGGGATAGAAAGACAAAGTGGTTGGAGGATATAAACGTCAAAGGCATTATATTATGTATAATAAACTTATCAAAATACAATAATTTAATACATATATTAAAGATTAATGAGTTAAAAATGTGTCATAAAGCATTAATGTCAATAATCGAATAGTACTTGCGGATAATTTATTCATAACTAACTATTCGAGAAAGCTTAGTTGTCGTTAAAACAAAGAAAAAGCTCATGATCAAAGAGTGTAATAGAATAGATGTAAAATGCTAGCCAATCGGCTCGCAAAATATGGAAACTAACCGTTAGTTTTATTATTATTTTTATCTTACTAATTTGTCTAGTTATTATGATTAATGATCACCATTACACGTTAATTCGATGTAGACAGGATAACATAATTAAGCGCCAGCCTTGCAGTTTTATTAATGTCTTAAATAACCACAGTTTTCAGCAATGATTATATAATTTAATAAATTAAAGTATTTGTTCGAAGATATATTGTTATTTAAGGATTGGATAATTATATCGATTTGATGCATTAAATAGATTAAATTTAGATTAAAAAATAATGTAAGACTAGCAGAAGAAATTAAAGAAACTTTGCTGCAATACTATATAATGTATTAATTATGAAGTATACAGTAAAAATATTTGAAGGCACGTACTATTAAAATGCAAATGTATATTATACCATTTGTATTATATCACGATATTTGAAGAATATTAGATAGTTAGAAATGAGAAGAAATTTAACTAATTGATGTGGTGACTAGGGGATTTTAATTTACATTAAATATGTGTATGTCTATTTTATCATTGAATTTACATTTATATAAAAAAGAATATATATATATACTAGAAAAAAAATTGATATGAAACGACAAATATAAAAATACAAAGTCAAAATGTAAAAAAAAAAAAAAGGTCACGATTCACAGTAACTACTAATAATTATTTTGTAGTTGCTACTAAATTATAAATGTAATAAAGAAAATTAATTTGACTAGTATAGTTTTCTATATAGGTGTGATCATATATGATTGATTTAGTTTTGAAGGGATATAACTATGGGTTAATTTTAAGTGTATATTCTATGAATCAATATTATTTATATTCTAAATAAAAATTTGAGCATTATGCTTGTAATTAAGAATTATTAAGTTACATTGTCTTTGCTTTTCGTTAGATGAGCTTACATATTAATTAATAACACATTATTGTCATTAAGAATTAAACCTCATAATTAAAGTGATCTAATATATTATTGAGCTATTGGATGTGAATTATATGTGTAGAACTTATTAATCCATTTCGTTAACATTGATGGACTATTAACAAATTATTAACTCAATACTAGAATGATCTCTGCAAGGCTTGACTTGTAAAGAAGAACAAGGCTAAGGTTTTGGATCTGGCTGGATTCTTGAGCATTCCTTTTTTTTATCGGGACAATATATACATGTATCATCTAAGTTTTTGTAGAAACTATTTTTGATACTGAAATGCATATTGTTATAGTTTTGATGATATCTAGATATACGATATATGTATCATTTGATTCCAATTCGAAGCACCTTGCGTCTTTCAATATGATGCAAAATTAAAGGGAAAAAAAATAATGCTTTAAAATTCATCAACTCATGAATCCATTTGAAAATAAGTGAGGGAAACCGCGTTTGCCTCCCAATCTCGTTATCTCCTAAACACTACTCTTCACTGAAACACCACACATCTAAAATGGTCGTAGACAAGTTTTCTGTTTTTTTTCCTTAACAATGAGGTGTGTGTCTACATCATATACGTTGTTATTCTTCGTTTAGTTTAATTTGGAATCTTCATATTTAGTTAACATTCATGCACGATGTCATGAATTCTAGCTAGTTTTGGAACGCAACACTCAGCTAGCAATAGTAATTAGGCTAAAACAATCTTTAATTATCACAATTTTAAGTTCTAATTAAATCTCGCAATGAATTAATTCCTTCATATTAACTAAATGGCCTGCCCAAGGAAATGAAACCACTCAAGCCATCCTCTTAATTAATTCTCTTCTTTATTA
>JBAMHZ010270826.1:0-13467 GCA_037177395.1 Alpinia galanga | reverse complement strand
GGATGAATCACGATATTCGAACTCAGACTACAGTGTCAAGTATGTATCCTAGACCAAGTGTCTGCCCATTCTACCGTCCATTCTCTAACGTTGCATTTTCACCTCTTCAACTTCCTTTCGAGCGTTAGACTCAGCGTTCTCCACAGCCTTGATGGTTTTTATTTGACTGTGATAAATTTATCATATTAGCAACTTTAATAATTTGATTAAAAAGAAATAGTCAGTTTTTTATACCGTGACAATCACAAAGCTATAATAACATTGAATTAAAAGATATTTTTGATACAAAAATATACAATAAAATGTCCTTTTAATTATTAATTTTCTTTTTAAAAAACGCTCTTTTAAAGATTTGCATAATTTTAGAGGCCATTTTAATTTTTGCCCAAAAAATTGCCGCTGAGCGAACGCATGCAAGATTAACCAATAAAAATACCCAAAAAAAAAAAAAAGGCATAACTAAAAGGCAAAATAAATAATAACGAAGATTAAAACAACCTTCGCCTGCGAAAAAGTGTCTATAACGGTACAAACATTACAAGGCAAGCAACAACCTCAGGACACCTGTGTAATTGAATATAAAATATATTTAAAAAAAAATTAACTGAGAGCCTGATGCAGTGATGCATTGACATAATTGATGCGAGATCCCATGCAGCCCTCGCCTGTCGTCTCACTTCACCGTGTGAGCTAATTGTTAAAGAAAGAACCTGATGCAGCCGGAAGCAACCCCCAGATTTCAGAGTCTTTCTCCAGTACGGTAAAACAAGATCCAAACTAATACAAAATTGTAAAAGCAACTAGGAACACCAGTATCTTTATTCTTTAAAATGTTGCTAAGGAGAAAGTCCAATGTTAGAGGATGGACAGTAGGATGGTCAGGCACTTAGCTAAGGTGACAACTGTGATCTTGGCATTGTAGTGCAAGTTCAATGACAAACCTTGCAAGCATGAGATGACGGACAAGTTTTGTAGAAGTCAAGCTCCCAAAGTCTCCACTCAGCCACATTTTATGTGGCTAAGCATTGTGATCTTGTGTGGCCAAATGGTTGTGCAAGTCTGATAATGGAGTTGCTACAGTCAACTAATCAAAGCATCATGGCAATATGTGCAATTTGAATTCTTCCAACAATGGAAACAAGCTAGACTAATCCATCCTATTATAAGCTATTTTAATTGCAATGGCTTGACGTTTTATTTTGAAAGCAAGATACACAAGAAATTGTTGGGAATCCTAGAAAGGGAACATGCAACCTGCAATAAAATTGTTGATATGAGTACCAAGTAAATGAAAAGCACATGTAATCTGAGGAGTCTTCCTTGATATTACACCAAAAGTAAGTTGGTATAAGCCAGAGGTAGGGCGGACCAAACTAGAGAATGGCTACTCTGACACTTCTGGAATGTTATTATGAAATATTCTGAAGCTTGCTTGGGGTGTTGGGTGCAAGTTTATGTGACAAATCTATCCTCGGATGTCTAGCAATAGCAATCAAGGACGGTTTAATTTGGTTTCACGAACAGATTAAAGGAATTGAAATGGAGAACTATGGGCAGATGACAAAACTTCAATTCAAGGTTCAAATTATGATATAACAAAAAATAGTGATGATCTACTTTTAACAATATTAGACATGTGAATTGCTCGAGTGTTTTAATGAGATAAGCATAGCATATTTATTTAAGGAACAGGCAGTCATTAATAACCATGCAAGTCATTAAAAAAAATTAGTTTTGAGGTTAAAAACATAAGGTATCCATAAGGTGCAGATTTTCTTAAAGAATCATTTCTACTAGAGTCTAACATCACTGACCACGATCTTATTGCCATTAGCAGCTACAACAGGTTAGCTGATCATCAACTATTCCATGAGCATTTTTGTTAAATTTCAAAAACACTGCCTATCCATATATTACAAAATACAGAAAATTTTCAGGAACCTGGTAAATGATGAGCTTACATAATCACCTAAAACAAGTGTCTGAGAAATACATAAAAAAGAGAAAATTCGCTGAAGTACCAAATTTTAAAAATATATTCAGTAAAGTAGTTTGTCAGCAATATACTCAGAGAATGATGGAAATGCGATCCTTCTCCTAATCTTAAACATCAGATAACGAATTACCTTTTGAGTAGAAAGCTATTGAGTGCTTGACAGCAGGTATAACAATGACCCACCACATCAACTGGTCAACTCTTGCAAACACAGTTAGAAAAAAAAAATCAAAGTAACAGAATCAAACATGGTCAACATCAATAACTGTTTGATACTAATCCAGTCTCAAGAAACAAAGCTTACAATTTTCCAGACAAATGTTGAATATACATGTCCCATAGGGAATTGATCATACTGTATAAAATTAAATAGCCTACCCTTTAAAGATGCACTTTATAGATGCGGCTGCAAAAGAAAAGGCCTTGGCATGGCTACTGTTTTTGTGTGAACAGGAAATAATGTCCTGTATCAAGTACCTGCTAAACAGCATCATCAATTGTTGTCTGACACTAACAAAGTTGCACAATGTCACGTGAATTTCTCACCAGGGAAGTTACTGAATAAAATGTCGTTTAGGTATTCTCTGAACAAAGCAACCTTGTACTGTGTTTTGCATCTGTTGTCTAGCCAAATAGGGTAGAAAGACCAAGGTCACCTAGTTGCAGTTCTTTCTTCCGCTGCTCTGCAAGTGGATCTGGGCTCTTCATTATTCTTCTTAGACGCCTGAATATTAAATGAAATGGCAGTCATCGTCAGTTGCATATAGAAAACCTAGGGACTTGACCTTAATTTTGTTAGACTTCTTTACATACCGATCTTGAGCATGTTGAGCAGGAAAAGTAGGCATAAAATCTTTTGACTTGGGCAAAGGTACCTCCTGGAACCAGGGATGATTTTGAGCAGCTTCGGCAGTTATTCGCTGCATTCATTCACAGCAAACTAATCGTTATTGCAAACAGAAAAATAGCAAAAATAGAGAATGGAACTTTCTCAATAAATTTGTTTCAGTATTTACCTTCTCAGGGTCGTATGTCAAAAGTCTGTTTAGCAAGTCAAATCCAGCTTCAGAAAGGGTTGGACGTCCAAAAAAGGATGTGGGAGGAAACTTTTCTCGTAACTTGTTGTACCTGAAAAAGGAAACAATTCACTACAAACTAAAATAATCAAGAACACTTCACCTAAGTGCTAGAGCCACCAAAGCAAGCCATAAAGCTTAGGCATGATCAACCATAGCTTGAGGCCTGGAAAAGGATGGTGTTAATAAGAATGAAGCAAACCAAACAAAAAGATTTGCAGGTCAACCAAACAAAAGAGGAAATAGACAGTTAATACTTACGGTTGCTTGACAAAATTAACTTTAACACCAGGGAGTTTAGCAATTCCAGGCCATATCTTTTCATTCGGGGTACCAAGTGTCCTAAATATCTGCAAGACAAATATATTAGTGGAGATAAAGAAACATAAAACTAAGAGCAGAGAAAGTTGTTTTAGAAATAAACCTTGTCAAGTTGATCATGCTCAGATTTCCCATTAAATAATGGTTCCTTTGCTAGTAGCTCTGCCATTATGCACCCTAAAGACCACATGTCAATAGCAGTGGAATACTCCTTAGCCCCCAGTAGAAGTTCAGGTGCTCTATATCATCAAAAAAGGTCAAGGGAATTACGATGCCAAAATACACAATCTAAAAGCAATGGTGCCACCGGATTCACAAAGAAAGAATACAAAATCATAAAACACACCAGAACAAACACACCATGAACAGAGTATCAAAACACTACATACCTGTACCATAATGTGACCACCAACGGACTGTAAGGTTTCAAAGGACTTCCATATTGGCGAGCCAAACCAAAGTCACATATCTTTAATTCTCCACGATTGTTTAAAAGAAGATTTGATGTCTTCAAATCCCTAAAAGGAAGAATAATTCATACATCAAAAAGAATATAGAGAGGCAGATAAACACAATAAGCAAAATAAAAATAATAATAAAAGTGGAAACATGGGAGTACCTATGGAGTACCCAGTTGTCATGAAGGTAATTCACACCTGAAAACAGCTGCAACATCAAACATTTTACCTCACTCTGACTAAATGGTTGCTTCATGGTCTCCATCAGTGCCTTCAAATCATGTTCCATGTACTCCATAACCATAAAAATTTTGTCTAGACTACTACCAATGACAACTTCCTTAACATCCACAACTGAAGGATGATGAAAAGATAACAATACATTTATCTCTCTAAGTGAAGTGAGTGGAAAACCCTCAGTCTCCTTTTCCATTTTGACTTTTTTCAGTGCCACTATCTCCCCTGTCTTTTTATCCTTTGCTCTGTAGACAACCCCATAGGTACCTTCATCTATTTTATTAAGCCTCTCAAACACATCAACACATCTACAACCTTGCAACATATTTATACGCCTTTTAGGTGGTTGTGCTGGTTCTGGTGTCTCAGACTTCGGGTCCTCATCCTCGGAGTCAGTTTCAGAAATTTGATTGCTAGAACTTGCATTAGACCCAACATGGTCAACATCCATATCGTCATTTATTCCCAACTCAGCATCCTCATCATGGTTTCCATGTTCCCTTGAATCAGATAGTTTAGCCAAAGTCACTCCAGAAATTTCAGCCATGTTAACCTCAACTAAGTTAGGAGTAGCCATTTTCTTGTGCAAATACTGCCCTGCTGAACCAGCCAAAGGGCTACTTTTTTTCCTCTTAGTCACTTGGTCCATCTTGAAACTTTCACCTCCATCATCAAAAGAACTGTTTCCATCTGCCCATCTGGAGAAAGAAATACTCCGAGCTGGCACAGGTTCATCTTCAAAATCATCCACCAGCTTTTCCTCCTGATTAGTACTTGCCAGCAAGTATTGGGATGACTCGACAGCAGCATCTGAATCGAAAGGCGATGAACTCTTAGCCGATGGTAAAACATCATCAAGTGAATAAGGCGGAACAAACCCCTGAGGCCGTGGAGGTGGTGGAGGCAGGGTATCATTTTCAATCTTAGTGTTCTTACTGCTAGAAGTGGAAACAGTGGATCTCTTACCGTCATCTCTATCCCAAATGATTGGAGAGAATTTCCGCTTCTTGCTATCCATTGAGTAATTCTCATTGTCCTGATTCTGAGATACATTCTCCTGGATCTTCGAGATAGGTGCTTGAGCATCATCTGATCCGCTTCCACTGGACAACTCCCCAGTCTCTCGGTCTACATCTTTCCCCGAGTGACGTTTCATTTTCTGACTGTTCTTGCTTCCCTCACTAGAATTGCTCGAACTGGGGGTGTGATGGGAGCCATTAGTTACTTCCCTATTCTTCGTGTCTCTTTGGGCAACCCCAATCCTATCACGCAAATCTCGATTGCCCCGTCCTTCGTACCAACGGAGGCCGCCATCATGTAAACGATCCCGGTAATAATCCTTCCTCCCCGAGAGCTCTACATCTGCCTCCCGGTCCCAGAACTCAAGATCTCTATACCCACTATGCCGACCAGCTGCCATAACGCGAGGAAACCCTAAAAAACGGGTGTTCACGAAGAAACCCTAAAAACAAGAAAAGGGCGAGAGCGAAGAGAAAACCTAGAGGGGCAAAACACTGAAATTCATCAAACGTCGAAGAAGTATATATCCTGAGAAATCAATATCCAACCAGATTTGGCTCGAATTAATCGGCAGGAAGCGAACACCAACAAGAATCAACGAAACTGCTGACGGAAAACGCCGACTGAAAGGAATCAGCCGATCGGAGTAGTAGGAGATACTAGGTAGCGCCTTGAAGACAGACCTGACCTTGGCGAGGTAGTACTCCGACGGCGGCCGGCGAAGAGGCAGCGCCTTTGCCGATCGAGAGAGAGAGAAAAAAAGAAGCTGAAGCGGGGCCAAGTTTATTTTGCGGAGAAAGAACAATTGCTGCTACGCGGAGGCGGCCGCGTACTACGACAACGAAGCCGGATGCGAGATGGGGCTCGTGAAAAACCTTGATACAGTTGCTGGTAGATGTACCCACCATTATATTGGCTATTCATGCGGGACCTCCTTGGTCTTCCCTTGCCATGTGGAATAGGGTAAAGTATTTGCGGTCGTAATTGGCAACAATAGCAAATCGGATCTGGATTCCAACTTGGCTGGCAAGAAATTCTGGTTTTTTCTCGCAGATCTCGCACCCGATCCGGTAACCCGAAATGATGTTGCTCCGTTGGATTCGGTAGGGGTGAAGAAAATTTGAGTTCAGCTCAAATAAGCTACCGAATTCAATTAATTCAAAAGGTAAACTTTTTTTAAAATAAAAAATATCCGTTATTTTGATTTAAAAAATGGATTTCGATTTCGGTTATGAAATTTGAAAATGAGTTCAACTGATTTTTTAATTAAATAATAAACAATATTAATTTAAAAGTTTAATTAGTTCAGGTTTATTGATTTTATTATTGGTTCATTTTTTTTATTTTAATTGTAAAAATTTATCTGGCTGACTGATGAAATAATAATAATAATAATTTGATTTTAATGAATTTAGTTTAATCAATTTGATTTTAATTGAATGCTCATCTCTAAGATTCAGAAATATTTATATAAGGTGTCCCACATATGGCTAGTATAGATAATATATTTGTTCCAAAGAGAAAAAGATCGATTTTGTACGGAAACATTTGTTCTTTCATCGTATTTGTTGCTGATCGAAAATCCGAAAAGAGAGAGAGAGATGCTCCGCACGCAGGAAACTGGACCCAAGAAGAAGAGAACCTGAAATGGGAAGGAAAGAGGTCACAGGGGACGCCGGAGGAGCTCCGGCGACACCACTCCGACGCTCAAGTCAGTGGTGGAGAAGAATGTAGAAGGAACAGTGTATATTAGAGCAGAAGAAAGAACCTGCCCTCTTTGCTGAACCTAAGCTTCTATATATAAGAAGATCCGCCGACAACCTGACATCCGGACAGGAGCATGCTCTGACCAAGGGAGTGGGGAGAATCATGTCCTCATTAATGCTCCCCTGCTGAGGAGACATTTCGCCATAAATGCGGAGGCATTCCGTCATAAATGCGAAGATATAAGAAATACCACAGAGATCCCGATCAGCTCCTGTCATAAATGCGAATACACTGGGAGATCTTCGGTTGTCGAATCGTACAATATCCTGATGGAAATATATGATATAAGAATGCCCTATATGAGACACAGGGGGTTCTGAGGGGAGAACTGGTTCCCGTCGAGACATAGAGATAGGCCCGCTGAGGGCAGAGTCTCGTGCCGAGACATATAAGGAAAGCCAGTCTCGTGCCGAGACATATAAGGAAAGCCAGTCTCGTGCCGAGACATAGAGATGGGCCCGCTGAGGGCATAGGGTCTCGTGCCGAGACAGAGATAGGCCCGCTGAGGGCATAGGGTCTCGTGCCGAGACATGGAAGCGGTGCAACCCATGGCAGACTAAACCTGAGTTTGACCATCCTTAAGCTATGAACAGTTTGGGGTATAAACAGTTTGGGGTGAACAGTTCTTATTAGTATCAATATAAAATACTATTTCGATAAGACTTTGTAGTTCCTTTGGTGATGGATATATATTAATTTCGTTGTCATTATTTTTTTTTATTAATATAGTTCACATTGTTATATTTGTCAGTATTTTTGTGATTAATATTTATATTGTCACATTTGCCAATATTTTATGATTAATATTGTTCTAGTGTCTCATTTTTTAGTTATATTTTTTATTGAATTTTATTTTCATACGGTGCTTGATATGATGGTTAGTATGGCATGGTGGTGGTGACTTTTCAATATGTGATGAGGATGTGTCCATGATTTGACCATGTAGTTCACTAGACTTGCCCTTAATGGAGCTCCAAAGGGCACTTCAACTAGACCGTGGTGTGGGTTGAAACGCTACAGAGCGATTATAAAAGGCCTTTAAGGACGAACTTCACTAGATGCTTATATTGCAATTATGTATATGGATATTAATAAAATTAAATTTGATTAATAATTTTAGAACAAATGACCTTCCTTTCTACTCACACTCAAGACTAGACATCTCAAATTTTGCTCCCAGAGAGAATCCTAATACTCTGAATTATTTTGCAGTTTACCATTGGATACTTTAACCATTGCACTGTGCGTAGGAGTCCATGCCCTTAGCTTGTGGTTGAGGTTTGTCCTATAATTAACTTTGCCCTGCTCGATAAAACTCTTCGTTGGTTGGATCACAACCTATGTTTATCGAATTAAATTGTTGTCGCAGTGACTTTCTCCTCCTCTCCTCCAAAGTTGCCAACGAGGATTGGAGATAGTTGTCGACCTATACATCCTTGGGGGTGATGGTTGGCTTGATTGTAAGTTTCATTTACCTTATTTTATAGATGCAGTTAAGGAGATTGAGAGTTGTTCATCTTATATATATGTGCATATATATATAATGTATTTTGTATTGAATAGGTTGTGAATGCTATATATATATATCAAGTGATTGCATATCGTTCACCTTATACGTTTATATATGACTTTGATAGACTTTTGTTTTGGATGAATTACAGTTGGTTTATTGCTATATAGGATGCATCATGTTTTAGATAGATTGCTAGTTATCTGCCATATATAATGTGTACGTAGAGATTTAATTCGTTGGGAAATTAAAAAAGGAAAAAATGGTAAGGGTACGTATAAAAGAGGAGAAATACTTGAGATTAATGATGTGGAATATGACAACCTTGCTTATTTATTATTGTATGGATGAGATATTTTACATCCTGTGCATCTCTAGCATTATATTTTTATTTTCATTTTTGGAGTTTTTAACCTCCAAATTACATCCTGTACATCTCTAGCAATATGAGAGCCCGTGGCCATTTTGTGCATCAAGTTTTAGGGTGCAAAGCTGAAATCTAACATTGATCGTGATGTAGAAGAGAAAAAACAGTCATTTGTACTGAACGAACATTGTATAAATAAACATTTCTAGATGGAATAAAAATGGCATTTTTTTTTCTTCTCTGAATCAACCGTGAAGCACACGCTTATTTACTGTAGATTTATCAGTTTCTTACTTTGGCTTTGGTACTTCCTTATATTTATTGATTTCTCATCTCTGCAACTGCCATTATTAATGACTGAGATCGATCCTTGTCTATCCAATAACCTTCCCGGATTTTGAGTCATGGATAAAGCATCCATTTCAGTAGTATTAAAGAATATGCAAGGAGAAATAATTAATCAGGCCAGATGCATATATATTAGACTTAAGACCATATGCCATGCTAAACTTGAGGGCCTTTAGTTTCCTGTATAAAACTCATATCCCCTTTACTAAGACTGCAATATACACACTGCACGCATTTTTTCTCTCCTTTGTTTTCTTGAGTGGCTTCAAATAGGCCTTCAAATTACGAGAATGATCAGGCCATTATACATATTGTTATCTGCAACTTCATTTCTTTTTGCTTGTTTTGGTCCTCGATTAGCTTCAGCTTCTAAAATGAGTGTTCAGCATGTATTTTTAGATTGCAAGAAGCAGCTAGGAGACACACTGTATATTGTTGCAGTGCTAATACCGCATAAATTAGATGAGATGCAGTTCTGGACATGCCTACTCAAACTAAACAAAAATTGTTTGTTTAATTTCAGAGAGAAATGGTTTAATTAATCTTTGTTCAGCTCTTCGTTTGGCCAAAGACATAAAGGAAAAATATCATTGTAAATAATAAAAAAAAAATTCTATCTACGTGCTTCTTTTTGAAATTTTCTTCTGTCTTTAAAAACAATGTGTTAGTTTTGTTTCATAGCAAATATAAATTAACAAGGGTGGTTTAAACACTGTATGTTACTTTTGTTGAATTGTATTTTGAGCAAAACATATATATTCTCCACTTTCGAGGCTTAAAATATTTATAAAAGCGATATAAATATGTTTATATTGGTGTACTTTTTGAAATAAAATAAAATAAAATTAATAGAATATAGATTAATATATTCTACCGAACTTTGCAATAAAGTGATTGTCTCCTGTATAGTAGCTAGCCATTAATTAGATTTATCATCGTACATAATGTATTTTTGAAAGAGAAAAAGAAGTTGTTATTACAAATGCAAGGATAAGAAAATTAGCAATCAAGTAAAGGATTAATTCCCTTGGTTATCATTCAATATTTTAGATTTATTTCAAATTAATTTTTAACCTTTTGTTTTTTACTTCTTGCAAGGTTTTGGTGGAAGGAAAGTACTATCACGTAAAGACAATGATTAAATGCCCTCAACAACCAAATGGTTCGTTCCTACGTCCTTAGTCTCAATTATACAGACCATTTAAAAATTACATTCTTTTCGATAAGTTTCATGCCATTATTAATTGCATTATTAATACTTTAAAATTAAGTCAGGCAAATAAATTAAAGGTTTGATTATAAATAAATTTCATTGTTATTTTTCTTCTTCTTTTTTTTTTAAATTTGTGATTCATGTTGAATTACTTTTCTGATTTCTTTTAAAAACACATCTGGTTTTCAACGTTAATTTTGCGACTGTCCGAGGAGTTACAGAAGTTGGAAAATAATCCTGCTTGTTGGTGGCGAGAGACCCAAGGGGAGAGGATGAGATTGATCACATGTGCGGGAGCAGAGTCCGGGAAAAACTTGGTCTTTTCACGATCCGAGCACCTGAAATATACTAAAGAGAGAGACAGGAGACGCCAGAGATGTTCTGGCATTGCTACTCTGATCTGACGCTCAAGTCAGAAACAGAAAGAAAAAGAGAGATTTAAGTAAGCAAGTGAATGAAGAATTAGGAAGAGCCCCCTTTTCCAATGACTTTAAGTCCCTTATAGAGTGTTCTGACAGTCGTATGTTCTGACGGTAGCATGTTCTGACAATAGTATGGGATAGACAGAAGTAAAGAATATTATATCTCCATTAATACACCCCTTGTAGGGGACATCCTTCCATAAATATTATGAGCAATAAGCTATAGGGACACCATACCTCATTAATATTTGTTGAGAGTAGGTAGGATGGAAATTCCTTATTGTCATAGTGCATGAGTCCTGGAGCAATGTACACTGATTTGAATGTACACATATGTACGTGATCTCTTTCAGAGCAGTCCGATTAAATAAGATGTTTCATGTCAAGACATAGATGAAGATCTCCTGCTAAGACATGAGTGATGATCTCCAATCGAGACCTAAATGATGGTCTCTGTTGCCCGTGTCACTGCTGTTGGGTTAGTAACTGCAAAGGTACATGCAATCAATTGCTTTACGTGAACTTTCAACATCTCTTACGAAGAAAATATATTATTATTCTCCAAGTCAAATTCACTATATATAAATGTCTACTCTATTATTCATTTTAGAGTGACGCACCCACAGCTAAACTTTAATATCTCATTTATTAATTTGAAGAGAATTACAAAAGGAATTAATGAGAAAATAAGCAAGCATATGATACTTGTTATCTGTATTAATTAATTAATGTTATAGTTTGAATAAAATGTCCAATGGTGGACAATGACTGTTACCTCAAGTGGTAGACATTCGAATTAGTGGTTGAAAGCTAAGGCATTCATAAGGTCCTAAATGAGACCAAAAGAAAATAAAAATAAACACTCAACTAGTGAGAAAAATTGTGCTCCTCCACATATGAACTAAAGCTTTTGAAAAAGGAAGATAATTTTGAACATCTAGAATTGGAATTCTTCAGAAATTGCAAGAGCATAATTATAGAGACTGACTTAGGGTGAAAAAATAGAATGAAAAAAAGAAGAAGATAACAACGCAAGTATCAAAAACTAATTAACAGTGTTTAAATCATTAAATTAAATGTGATTAGATAGAGTTGGAACTGTTCTCTTGCCCAATAAGAAGAAAAGAGTTAATAATCATACTGTCAAAAGGAGACAAATATCACAACTACAATCAAGATGATTGACAAATCCGAACCATGCTTGTTCATGAGGTTGCCGTTGGCTACATCAACACTAATTTAATTTAAAAGGAATTAAGCTTCTAAATTATTCAAGAATGGCAAATTAAACAACTTCTAACCTTTGCGGACTCTAAAATATTTCAGATTTTATAAGAAACTAGAGTTACGAAAAGAAGATTGTAATTTTGAACATTCTACATTTTATAAAAAAGGAAAATAATTCACGTAGAGTATTATAAATAGCACATGGTGTCATTTTTTATTTTATTTGATTATTTTTTTTAGCTAGTGCACCCTAAATAGTACATTTTAAACAACTTTGGAGTTTCATATACAAGTTCCATTGGTTTTGAAGTCAAGAATTCAGCGGGCTCATGGTTTTGTTCATCAAGTTTTAAAGTGCAAGCTGAATTTTGTCGCAAACTAATCTTCAAAATGAATCCGTTCTATATATGATCGTACAACAAATATCCATCCACTGTGCGTGTTTGGGTAACTTAGAATCCGAAAAGGATTTGAGAGACAAGTAAATGCCTTATAGATGATCATTTTTCTAGATGGAATTAATAAGAATGACTTTTTTATTATTAAATGGAATAAGAATGATTTTATAAGACATTGATCACTGTTCCCATTCGAACCACTAGCGGCTTCTTGGTCTCACCCTATGGAACACGGCATCGTCCATTTCGGCCAATGAAAGAAAAAGATCGATTAATTAGTTAAAGTCCATATGAGGGCCCTTAATTCCCTCTATAAAACCCCTCATCACCATTACTAAGACAATATAGACACTGCACGCCTTTTTTTTTTCTCCTTTGTTTTTCCAGTAGATATGGCTCCAAATAGGCCTTCAAATTGCGAGGATGATCAGGTGCATGTATGTGTGTGTGTATTGTGCAACTTCACCTCTTTTTGTTTGTTTTGGCCCTCAATTAGCTGCTAGAATGAGTGTTAAGGCATATATTTTCAGAATGTAGAAAAATTCAATTGCAGCTAGGAGCTAGACGAAACACTGCATTTTAATGCTGCAGTGTAATACTGCATAAATTAGATGAGATTCAGTAATGACTAGACTAAATTTGTTTGTTCAGTTTCAGAGAGAAGTGGTTTAATCTTTTTCCAGTTTTTCTTTTGGCCAAAGAAATAAAAGAAAAATATCATTGTGAAAAAAAGTTCTATCTGCTTACTTCTTTTTGAATTTTTCTTCCGTCTTAGAAAACAATATGTTAGTTTTGTTATATGTTTTTTTTTAGCAAATGTGAATTAACAAGGGTTTAAAGTTAGTTTTGTTTAATTGTTTAATTGTGTTTTGAACAAAACGTATTCTCCACTTTCGAGGCTTTAAAAAGTTTATAAAAACTATATAAATATGTTTATTTGGTGTGATTTATCAAATAAAATAATATAAAAAATTAGAAAATAATATAAAGTAATATGATTAAAAGATAAATATTGTGACTAATATAATTTTCCTTACTTTGCTAATCTTGATTGTCCTATGTAAGCAACAATTAGATTTCTCAATGTACATAATATATATATATATA
>JBAMHZ010270391.1:0-13473 GCA_037177395.1 Alpinia galanga | reverse complement strand
AAAAGAACCCTAATTTTCGCGGTTTGAGGTGGGAGGAGGTTCCTCGTCTTCGAACGATTTCCAGTTGAGGGAGAGACCGAGGGTTTTTTTATCGCGATTGGCTACGACGTCCATCGAAGTGCCAAGACAGCTAAATGGACGAACCAGATTAAACTTAAAACTATGATGGACGGTTTTGGATGGGCGTCGGGGCTGGTAAAATCATTCATCGTTTACAGGAAATCTTTTATTTTATTTTTACCCTAATAAGCAATAATATATAAAAATTCAATTATATATATTTTTTCAGTTATTTAATATTTTTTAAAAAATATATTTTAAATTCTGTATAAAATATTTTTATTATTGAAATAAAAAAAATTAGTTAAAAATAAATAATATTTAGTAAATACGAAATTCTGAGGTCCCAGATTTTGGAGCTATAAATAGGCGTGGAATCGCAAAGCCTTGTCCTTGCTGCCTGATTCATTCGCAGAAATCTTGCGAAGGAAGGCGGAGAGGGAGCAGGAGAATCGGAAGGGGGAGCAGGAAGAAGATGAAGCCATCGGGGTCTAGGTTCCTCCAGGAGCTCATACTCTATGCAGCGAGCGCAGTGCTGAGTTCTCTTGTCATATTCATTGGGTTGCGCCAACTCGACCCCGATCGGGCCGACAGCAAGAAGGCCCTCGAGCACAAGAAGGAGATAGCCAAGCGCCTCGGCCGACCTCTCATCCAGACCAACCAATACGAGGTAGTATTGTTGTTCTGTTTCGTCTCTCGTTATCCCTTCCCCCTTTCCTCGATGGTGTTGGATCCGATTCAGGCTACATTTGTAGCTTTCCTGGCGTCTGGCATCTAGTAGTTGCTTTTGTATATGGGATTTTATCTTCTGTCGCACCTTAAAGTGTCTATAACCTAGACAGCGACATGCCTAGGCTTTGTTCTGCTGGCTGAAATAGTGATTTTTGTGTGTGTTGATTTTCACTTGCTAGTTAAGTAGTTACACATTTTTATTGATATTTTGTTCCTCCCGTTAGCAAATTTTAAGTTTATAATCGTGCCAGCTTGTGTACATTTTCTCCAGTATCTTTTCAACTGGTTGTACTTTGTGTTGTAGCCTTATAAGACGTTTCATTATGACAAGCCTTTAAGACAAATAGAGGTGTGAAGTGAGACTGAACTTTAAAGTTTGCCCTTGAAAATTTGACGAAATTGGAAACTTTAGTAACTTATGCAACTGAGATTCATGTTGGCTAAGTTTTGAGCTATCTTTTAGTAATCCATGGTTAAGTATGATACTTGTTCTTCTGTAAATATAATAATCTTGACATACCCAATTTACCTTGCGGATATAAATAACACTTTAGAGCTTTATTATAAATAAGACATTAATGCCAAACTTATGCTTTTGGTTGCAACCTGTAATTAGTCAAATTGGTCTAACATGTTAAGACAATTCAGTTAATGAGTTTGCAGTAGATTTTAGTATAGATTACTTCATATTGAGCATCACCCCGTAGTTTCAATTTGTAGTATGGTCTGTCATGTGAAGGATAATGTTTCTCCAGCTTTGTATCTGTTTTGCTTTAACTTCCTCTACTTTCTACCACAACACTCTGTGTTTCTCTGTTCAATGTGAAGTGTTTGCTTTAGGCTTATGTCAACTTTGCTATATTGAGTTGTTATGTCATGTTTTTCCCCCTTCCCAGGTAATACTTGTTTGCATGTATCTGAAAAATATAAAGATGAGTCATTCACAGTTCCACAAGAACTGGCTCTTGCTTGGCCTGTAATATATTGGGTTGTGCCCCTTATATATATTATGGGTTATTATTTTGTTCTCATTGTCTTTCTGAATTGTAGTCACTATGGATCAAGGTCTAACCTGGAACTCAGTGTCTATGCTTTACAAGTAATTTGTATGACGTGAACTTTCTAATTCATATTGTTAAATACTGCTATGCATCAAGTTCTACTGCTTTGTCTTCTGTGTTTGATAATTAATGTAGTTTTGTTTTTTGAACTTTCTGAACCAATCTTGTTAAAAGTTACAGTTATAACACTTGATTTCTTGAAGTTTGTATTTTTACCACATTAAACACCGAATCTGATCCATTGATTCTCCTTCATCTCTACATGTTTCTCATAAGCAATAACAACCCAAGAATTTAAGCCTGAGATGGGCATCAGAAGTCACCAGTACAAACAAGGTCTTCTTCTTCTTGACCTTATCTTTGTTGCAAGATCATCCTTCGCCCAAGCCAACAATGCTCAAGCTCTCTAGCCCTTGTTCCCTGGTTGTAAATGACAAAATGATGCTATTTTGAATGTCAAAACAACTTTGGAATGACATAACAAAGGGATTGGCTAAGGATTTATTATCCCTCCTTTTCTTCCCTCTCCTCTTCTTTTTCTTTTCATCTTCTGTTCTTCCTCCTTGGTGCCTCAGCACAGTATGTTAGGATGATCCAATATGGCATGCTATTGTTTTGTTGTAGTAGGAACCCAATTCCTTGGCTTAAAAATGAGATTTTAAGCCTTTCTATAAAATAATTTTATTTGCAAATTCATTGTTCATTATGAGATAAACAGCTATTATTGTATTTTATCTATAGAGTTAGTCATGAATATTTTTTTAACAATGACAACTTATGCATCTTACACATTCTTTTTGATACCACATATGCACTATGTTGTCATTCGACTGCATGTTGTATGTGCTTTTTAAAGAAGACATTGTACTAGGATTCTTCAAGGTGATTCCTAGGCGATCAAGAAACAAGTGATGAAATATATAGCTAGTTGACATATTGGTAGGATTTTCATGTACTAGTTGCCCTTCTTATGGTCAATATGTATAGACTGTGGTGGACAAACTAGCATATTGTTTATAAGGTTATTGACATATGAGTAGGATCTACATTAGCTAGTTTGCCTTCTTATAGTCAATACGTAGAGTTTGTAGTGGACAAGCTAATTTATTATTTATAAGGTTGGAATTCATATCTGAGCGAATAATGACAATATTTTAGTAGATAATGGCAATTTCTACTCATAAGGTCTTTAACTTTTGGTAGGAACTATTAACTAGTATCTCAAGCACTTAAATTATAGTTAGATTAAAAAAAAATTAATGATGATGTTTATATTCATTTCGCAGGATGTAATAGTTTGCGATGTCATAAATCCTGATCACATTGATATTGAATTTGAGTGTATTGGTGGTTTAGAATTTGTCAAGCAAGCACTATTTGAATTGGTCATTCTTCCGCTTCATAGACCCCAGTTGTTTTCACAAGGAAAACTACTAAGCCCACAAAAGGGATTTCTGTTGTATGGTCCACCTGGAACAGGAAAGACAATGTTAGCCAAGGCTTTAGCAAAAGAGTCTGGTGCAGTTTTTATTAATGTGAGGATCTCAAATTTGATGAGCAAATGGTTTGGGGATGCTCAGAAACTTGGTAAGTCAAGTTTTTATTATTCTGTGAAGTGAGCTTAATGTTTTATATATTTACATATTATTTATTGGCATGCCTTGTGGTTATATTGATTAATAAATTTTTAAAGTAATTTACTCTTAATTCTTTTGCTGTGCTTATTGTGTCTACTTCATGACTTGTTGAAACCCATTTTTAGAATATGTTATGATAACACATGTCAAGAAGAAAAAATTTGTCATTCTTCAAGATTAGTGAAGGCACGACAAACCTTTGCACCTCTTTTATTTTGTGATATAAACAAAGAAAAAGTAGCTGACGTCGCTTGTAGTTCCAAAACAATATATGCAGAAATTAACTAACCAAAGCCAACTATTCATAATTCTGTCACTACACTCTCGTCGTTCTTTAAAATGGATAGAATTTCTTTTTCTTGATGTTAAAGCAGTTGTATTTAAAAGAAGGAAAATGAGATTAGAAATATTAATTGTGAAGAAGGAAGAGTTTTATTTATTTATTCATTTGAGAAAAAAACATTATGAAAGTATTAAAAATGTAGTTCTAGGTGGTAGGCGGTTGGTTGGTTGGTGGTTAGTGGGCCAAAGCTTAAGAGTGTAAGTGCTTTAACCTTAATCAGATCTCCCGGCAGATGTGCTTTGTGCCACGTCATCTTTCTAATGTATTATGGTTCCAACATGAATAGAATCATTGCTTCAGGCAGATACATCTTGATTGTGGTCCTGGTTTTAGGATCACAAATATGTTAATTTAACATTATTTAGTGCGCCTCTGGCTGGATCATACCTCATGAGTTTCATACATGCCATATGAACATAACTATTGTTTGGTATAAGAAGGTTCAGATTCTTTAGATCTGAATCCTGAATGGCTGTTGATTTTACTTTATATAGGAATACAACATCTGCTAAGATATACTTTCACCTATTTTTCTAAATCATTGTTTGCTTACATTTACACTGATTTTATTGCAGTTTCTGCTGTTTTTACCCTTGCTTATAAGCTACAACCTGCTATCATTTTCATCGATGAGGTCGATAGTTTTTTGGGTCAGCGACAGAAAACAGATCATGAAGCATTGACTAGCATGAAAACTGAGTTCATGTCCTTGTGGGATGGTTTCACCACCGACCGTATGTTTCAGATTCTCCTTGGCATTTTCACAGATTCACTTGAGTCTATCTCGTGATTATATGCTTCATTTCTTTCCATATGATTATGTGATGCTTGTTCGTAACCAACTGTACTCCTAGTTTCCTACTTTTACTTTTATCATTTACCTGATATGCTTCTCCTTTTGTATGATTTATCTGATGAGGAAAACCCCCTTTATGCTCTCAATATCTTAAGACATTATAATGCAACTATGTTTCATAACAAATAATTTAGTTTTATTAGTTAAGTTGTTCATTCATCGAGTTAGAGTATATTAATCCTCTAGTATGCCTTTTTATTCTTGTGATTTTGTCTGACTGTTGCAGTTAGATTCATTGTTTTGCCAAGCAAAAACCTTATTATTCAAGCTGCATTCTTATTTCCATGTCATGCATGATTTAGTGATTCCATTTGCCTAGCTATCAAAAAAAACACTTATTGTTATTCAGCAATGTCATATCAAATTCAAGTTGCATTCTTATGTCCATTCCATGTAGGACATAGCAATCCATTAGCCTAGCTATCAGAAATGACTGATTGTTAAAGATAGTACAGGAACACCATATAAGAAGAGACAGGAAAATGCTGTGTTTGAATTTGATTTTTAGTATGACACCACTAATTATGAATGTTCTGCACTCTCTTTTTTTATTATGGATATATTTCCTTAACCTTGTGCCTCTACAATGCTGGTTGCTAGGGACAAATATTAATATAACTTTTCTTTCGTTCGCAGGGAATGCTCGTGTGATAGTTCTTGCTGCTACAAATCGGCCATCAGAATTAGATGAGGCAATACAGAGGCGATTTACCCAAACTTTTGAAATTGGCATGCCTGATCAAAGTGAGAGGGCCAAGATACTAAAAGTGATAGTCAAGGGTGAAAATGTTGAAGAAAACATTGATTATAAGTACATAGCTACCTTGTGTCATGATTTTAGTGGTTCAGATTTGCTTGAACTGTGCAAACAAGCAGCCTATTTTCCAGTCAGAGAGTCACTCAATGATGAGAAGAATGGGATGGCATCCAGAGTGAGTATATTTCATTAATATCAAATAATTCTTCAGCAAGTGAGATAGTTTTTTATTTTCAACTCTTCAAAAGTTTGTTATGATAAGTAGTTCCTTTTTAGATCTTTTGGGTATCCATTCAGCATTGACCAACGCATACATCTGCAAATCTCAACCTGTCTGAATTATTCTCCAGTACTGTGTTTCATGTGGCCTTGAGAAACTCATCTTCATTTTGCCCCTGAACAATTCAAGTCTTTCCCTCCAACTTTTTCCTTGATGCCTGATAAATTTGAGCCTAATTTAGGATTTCATATGTGATCTTCTCAGGGCAAATCCATTCCATCTGAGATGCGCTTCCAAGCATTTTTCTCGCCCGGTCCACTAGAGTTTAATGATTTCCGGTCAATGATTGTGTTTGTTATTCATTTCATTGTTGTATCTTCATTACTCTGTGAGCCCTTAATCCTGACGTAATTGACAAAAGCTTTCTACAAAATTGGTATTCAGGTTTTTTTTCCCTTTTTGTCAAACTTAATGAGGATCTTGCTTTCTAAAACTTATTAAGGAGATTCTCATTTAAAAATCATGCTTTGGAGGGCTTCCAAGTTAACTAAAATAAAACAAAGTTTGATATTTTTGCAGTAATCTCTTTTATTTATAGCATGTTTCTTTTTTTGCCCCTTGTTTCTATATAATTGCTACTGCTAGCTGAAGTTTTATAAGCTGAAACCATGAATGCTTCATAACAATCTGTGTCTTACTCTTATCAGCAGGGCCCAAGACCACTCAAGCAATCAGATTTGGAGAAAGCACTCTTAATTTCTCCAAAGTCAAGGAAACTAGCCAGTTTAAAATCACCAGGATGGTCTGCACAAATTGAGCCAGATAACCAGGATGCGTAGGTTATTTATATTCGGTTACAAGGTGATCTAGCTCATCTCTAATTCTTGAGCAAGCTACCTCAATCCGGGAACTAATCAGGTACCTTTCTTCATGTCTGCACTGACTACTAAAGCTCCTATCTTCTCTTGCTTATTTGTAAAGCTCATAAAATGTCATATCTTAACATTCAACGAGCAAGCAAGATAATATTACATACAATAAATTCTTTCTAGGATCTTACATTGGCGAGATTTTTATGCACCGGGTTACCCTTTATTGAATGTCATGTCTTGTGTTTATGTTTTGTATCATGTCATTTTTTTTGCCTGAATATTTCTAGCAGGCAGGGAGGGTATTCGAATCACTAAGCATCATAGTTTGATTTTTTTAATAGGGAAATATTGTATATACGATTTATTAACAGAGAAGAATATTGTTTTGAAATTCTCCTTTTGTATGATAGAAGAATTGCACCCGCAGGAAAATTTTCCTTCTTGGTAAAAAAAAATATGAATGTTTAGGACAATATGACCTGCAAAAGGTGTTTTTTTTCCCCCCACTCATCAAAGAGATCTTCCACTGTATGCCTCTTTGCAAGTCTGTTGCTCGTATGCTTCTCTCCATCCTCCACCTTTAGCCGCGGTCTGTAAGTCAGTCTCATGCCAAAATTGCCAGAGACTCTATCGCCGTTCCTCAAACCGAATCGCTTTGTAGATGTCTGCGGTAAAAGGGCGCAACCCTGTGTGTGTACATTGCAGCGTCTGTTTCAAAGTTTAAGATTTTCGTTCCTATTGTGAGGGGTGATGGGGTGGCTCATGGATGATCCGAACAAATCTTGCATTATCCAATTCCAACAATCCATTCCCCAAGTGGAGATTATTCATATGGTAAGAACGACCTGGGCCATCATAAGTGCGGAACCCAAACCCTCCACATTGAAGGCGTGACTGTGGCTCCCATTCTCCCTAGCGATCGGGCTTGGCTGAGTTGTCGGAGAAGAAGGGCGCGAATCATCCATGTGAGCCACCCCCATTAACGAACTACAAGTGTCAAGAATCTGTTGATCTAGCTCGATTTACATCTCTCCTTGGAATAAGCTTGGCTCTCATGCTCAATTAAAACATATAACCTTTTAGGAAACTATGGTTCGGTGAACGAAACAAAATAGTTATTGTTTAAAATGGGGAAATGAAAATTAGAGAATGATAACTTTATAAGAGCTTTGTATTTAAGGTGAATCTCAATTCAATAAATAAGGTAACGATCTATTTATTAGTTCTTTTAGACATGTTATAAATGATTTAGGCAAATAATTTTCGAAATCCTTTTATCTTCTAGAGCAATGAGTTCCGATGTGATATGAAATCACCAACCACAGGGAAATTCAGAAATATTATGGGATCCATGAACCGGATGCACACCTATTGAACCAGCTCACACATGACTCCCCTGCCTAAGTTTTTTTTTTCCCCCCCAGATCAACAATCATCGAAATTTGTAACCGAAACAAAATTGTTTTTTTTTTGTTAAAATAAAGAGGTCCTTCTGGGCAAGCAAAATATTGGAGAGCAGAATGGTTCAATGTCACGATCAAACAACTTGGTAGGTATCTGTGATCAACAGAATCCTTTGGGAGTATTTTGGAGAGGCATTGTCCCTGAGTGGAATGACATTTACAACCTGACATGTTTCCAGATCTTAGATTAGATTGTGAAGCAACAACAACAAATAATTCATGCATGACAAAACTGAAGGTATTAATCCATTGGTTTACTCACCTTAACATCACTATATGTGCTTGCAGCAGTAAATCTGACAGTAATGGGGAAAAATGCTGATGGATCAGCCGGAGGCACAACAAACTCCATTGATCCACTAACAATGGATAAAAGGAAAAAACAGTTAGATGAACCCAGAGAGGTTAGGATGGTTGAATTAATTGAATGTAGAATGATTCTTCAACCTGCGGTTAGCATGATCAATTAGAAGAATGGACCAATCCAATGTGGAATTTCTGGAGTCATACCTATACATAAATTTAGAAAGAAAGCAGTTAAAGGAGAAACTACAACTGGATTTTACAAGTACAACATAAAGATTGAAAAAGGGAAGAAAAAAATGCAATCCCCTGACAAACATACTCTACCAACGTAAACTTTGGATGAAAACAGCATCGGGTTGCACTTTCATGCAATCTTCAAGTCTAAAAATTGTCCAAGATCAATCGATCTACGTTTTAAACTTATTTTTTCATTCGCTAGCGCCGCATGTAGCCCTCTAGTAACCTAGATATATATTAGCATAATGCTCTTGTTATTACATTGAAGTATCGGTTTTAAGCTCCCTAAGTACCAGGGGATAGTACTTCTAGGACTCCTGTATGTCTGATAATAATAATCACCGGCAGGAGGTTTCATGGCTATCCTTCTGAAAGTCTAAGAATCAGAATCTTCAAAGCCGGGCTCAAATCATAGCGGATACTTAAAAGCAGATTGGGCATATCCAATCAAGTAAAATATATTTTCTGATAACTTGAGTTTTGAATGATTTATTCATTTTGCAGAAACTCCTCAATTATCCTGTAGAATTAGGTTAGTGCAAAAGGAAATTACCAAGGTTCCAGAGATTGCACAACATAAAGTGACGTCTTTTGGAAGGGTTATGTTAGCTTGTTTATCTTTACTAAAAGAGACCCTACTATGTGAGAAATTTCTAAACATCAGATGAGGGATGATTATATTCATTTTAGTGGGAAAAAAAATTCAAGTACTTACTTCCATTCTCCATCTATCTGCCTTATACTTGGCGGCTCCCTAAGTGCAGGGAGTGGTATGGAGATTACAACATTCTGCAAGTCGAATGATTCCGATGCTTCATACTCTATGTTCACGTAAGTTTCACCACCAGAAACAGAGGGCCAGCAATTGACTGTAGATTAATGAGTTTATAGTTAGACAATGCACTTTATTGGCAAGGGCTAGTACAAAGATGCAATACCAACCAGTCAAAGGCAAAGAAGCTTCATCCATGCCCTGAATTCTCCACTTCATAAGACCAACATCATTTTGACCTGCAGGGAATGGCCTGTTGGGATCTTTCAATCCTATAATGTGCTTGCTGTTGAATAACTCTTTGTTGATATTAGGATGGGTTTTGAAGCTAAGACCAGGAACATCTTGATTTTCAATCTGGAAACAAAAGGGAAAAGAACAAGTTTCCAATCACAACTGAGTTTAATAAGAAATTGAATTCTTTGAAAAATACGTTTTCCCCCCTTTTTCTGAGGAAAAGGAAGGCTGATGGCTAGGATGATCCCAATTGACCTTGGCATAAAGTTACAAGGTCTTTATCAACTTGGTAAAAAGTACCTTCTTGTAGAAAAGGAGGGTTATTTGCTTATTTTTGGGCATAGAACTTCCAAATAACTACAGTTGGAAGAAGATATGAACAGGTATGAAATATCAATGGGTTGTGAAGCACCAATCTCTACCAAATGACTTTACCATAAACTGTTTTCCTTCCCATATACTTTATTAACTACAGTTGCCATGATAATGTGTGACCATAATAACATTTTTCATCTATTTGCTCTCAGGAAAGAAAAAGAAAATAAAAAGGCACCACAAAGAACTACAAACTACATTAAGTGTAAAAAGTTTTTTTAAAAAAAAAAATCCGGTCAAAAGGAAATATCAGATATGAAGCCACTTGGAGCCTTTGCTCATGTTCTAAGATAGGACAGAGTTGTACCACTGGTATAACAGGTCTAAGAAAATTATCATACAAGGATCTGAATCCAAGTTAACTTAGATCCAATGGTAGAGTCGGATTACTGAATCCAAATACCAGATGGATAAGGAAAAATTGCAATTCATTCATAACAACAAAACACTAATTTAGGCAGTACAAGTAGATGCCTGGTAATAAGCATCAACTCATGATTCTTCTGTACATAAGATGCCACAGATATTACTTCTATACATAAAATCTCAGTGATTCTTCTGTTTTTGCATTCATAGGTTGTCTCATTGATTATGTAGGCAAGTTGTTTGGTTGCATTTATGTTAATACAATACTTTGGGTGCTGATAGTTACATTGTGGCTTGAGATGCAACACACATGGTGGAGTTTGATGCTACATTGTGGATGGTGTCTATTCCACTGTTTAGTGTCCTTGCATTTGTGAGATAGTTTTATTGTTGCATTCAGGTGACTTGGATGCTTACTGAAAGTATTGATGGTACATCTTTATTGTTAGGCTTAGTCATGTTTATATGTTCATATTCCTTTTTTTAAGACTACATGGGGATCAATGGGGAATTATTTCCAGGTAACTAACTGCTGGAGATAACAAAGTTGGTGGCTGCATATGCTCTTTTTTTTCTCTTGTTGACATATTTGTTCTTCCTCCAATTTCAGGAGTGCAGTTGTGTTGGCTGCGCTATATTTTTTAGTCTGCTGAGTTTACAAAATAGATTTATCAGTTTACTTCATTACGATCTACTTTCACATTCATAACCAGTAGTTGGTTGCATATCAGCATGTCTGAGCAATTGATTGGTATACTGACCCTAGATAGACAGAGAAAAATCAACCACAATCAAATAGAAAAGTTTTTGATGTAGATGGGAAACTTCACAGTTCCTATGCAATTTTGGCAGGCGGGAAAAAAATAAAGTACCTGAAGCTGCACAAATCCATCTTCCTGGTTAAGAATTTGCAGGGAAAGAGTTCCCTGGATGTCAAAGTTGTTAATACCACCATCCCTCCTGATGACAACATTTAATCTCTCGTCAATGGTCAACGTGACAGGGTCAGTTGGTGGAAGAGAGGATTTTGATTGAGCAACAGTTGGTTGCACATCCTCAAGAATAACTTCTCCTTCAGCTTTTAAAGACTCCAAAAACTGGTTTGCCTTTTGTGTTTTCCCTAACTTCATACCAAGGCCTTTTGAGGGAGCAGTAGCAGATGCAGATGGACGGCCTGAATAAGCAGAATCTTCAGTCAGTAAAATAGAAACAGTTTAACATAATAGCAAACATTTCCACATGGATTATGCTTCATTCAAGTTATTTTCATTGCTTGGACTATCTGTAGATGTGCATAAAGTTGATACTAGTTTAGTAAGCATCACCATCATGATCTATAATTGTATTTATATAAAGCCTTCATATGCTTTACATGATTGAGAACTTTGTATAAGGCATTATCATCCACATCATCATATCATGTTTACTCATGAATATGAGAATACAAACAACCAATATAACTTTTGGTCATTCAATACAACACCTTATGCGATAATAAAGTATTGTTTCAACTTAAACATATTATAGTATTCTTTATTTAATAAGAGAACTGACGGAAAAATTAGAGAAAAAATAATATACACATGATTTCCTTTGACTAAGACAAAGCATAGAGTTGCAGACAGAAATTGTAATGGAATTTATAAAAGAGTGCATAGCAATTATAATGATGTTATATAAACACTTATAGAACATTTTGAGAATGGAGATGTTCAAAGGTGACAAATAAAACCAAGACAATCAATTAAAATTGATGGTAGAGGGAAAAAAGGAGACCGACAAAGATTCAATTTAATATAAAAGTCCTAAATAACTTGAACAATATTAAAGACATGGCCATAGTAAGAGTACAATGTAGGATAAAATCCATTTAGCTGGGCTAATTGGGTAACATAGCCTGTGGTTGTTGTTTCATGCCCACTTGACTATAAGCATCTCTATGTACAATGAAAAATAAAAAACCAATCAGAAATCAATAAGGATGCTCTATTTTCTGAAAACTTCCATATTATGGTTCTCTAGTATTATATCAATGTTTCTTGCATAAAGAAAAAAAAAAATTTAAGATAACTCAGGTTGTTGTTATTGACAGAAACCCATCATATTCAAGGTCTAAGTATATCATCAATAAATCGAAACTTGCAAAGATATTTACCATGCCAAATACCAGATACTGGCAGATATTGATTTTTTTTATTTAGTTTTTTGTTGCTAAAAGGCAGCAAGGTTGAGTGCGCCATCCAAGATGACACTGATAGCATAATGTGGAGGCTAGCACTAAAACAAGTTGTCAATATCAACTGTTTGGCAATTCTGCGTCATTGTGTTTTATGACAAGGTTTGTACTCGTGTGCCACTCAAAATAGAGAACAATCACTGTCTGGGCAGGAGATAACGATCTAATGCACTAACCAAAATTAGCATGGCTCTGCCATGAAGATTCTTATGAGCATAGCGGAGGCAGCATTGAAATAAACTGAGGCTGTGGAGGCAGCAACTGTGATGCTTAGCCACTAACAGGAGGTATGGCACATCAGCAAAAATAACAGCAGATTATGCGTGTTAAAGGCAGAAATGTGAAGACCAACACTGATGATAAGCAAAAGAGGATGGGGCATGTAGACTGGGAAAGGAAAGGGGTTTGAAGAAAGCCAAGGATCAGGTCGACACAGGTACCCATGCCAACCCTTACAGTTGGAAGGCACAAGTCAGCACCAACATGCTCTCAGTTCTTTTATTTGATTTTACTACCCTTCCTGATCTCACTTATTTTAACTAATTCAACATAGCATGACTGTTACCAATCCCAAGATAGATGAGAAAGACTGAGAACTGCATTAGTTCTTGATAGCAAAGCAAAAGCATGTAATCCACAAGATTGATACTCCACTCATAGTTAAAAATCTTGTGAAGTCTTGTCCGATATGGGTAAGATATAACATTTCAAGCAACAAAAATGGAGTCAAAATGGTGGCACCATTTTTGGCATGCCATTTCACATTGCCAACAACCATGTGAAGGTGATCAACATAGGGAAGCATGGAGAAAGGTCCGGTGGGATGTTGCTGGAAGATAGGAAAGACAAGCAATTTAATGTCTCCTTCCCTTTTGCTTTTTTTCGCCTATTATTCTTCTTCCGCCTTTTCTTTTTCTTCTCCCCCTCCCCCCCTTCCTTTTAA
>JBAMHZ010270284.1:0-13473 GCA_037177395.1 Alpinia galanga | reverse complement strand
AATGGCACTATGCTTGCTCAAGCGCAGAGAAGAAACACTGTGCATTCCTAGCAATTGACGGGGGATCTGGCATCATGCACCTGCCAAACGGACGATCAATCGTGCATGACGCATGGGCACACTGGGATGGGTTACGCAGGATATATATATGTTGCGTATCGCGCGGTGCGCAACTTGTGCGCAATTGGGAATGTACAGTAACTCCTCACTACGCGTTCTCCCTTGGCATCACAGGCGACGATCAAATTCCAGCCGGATTGAAGTCAGAATTCAACCAAATTTCCGCCGCCAGTGCCAAGGCTACTGACGGCCACAATCGCACTGGATTCCGGCTAAAATCTAACGGTGACCCAGCCAGACTCAAGACTCCGATCGAAATCCGACGGCGATCCAATCAGACTTAGAGTTCGGCTGAATTGCGGCCAAAATCGGGCGCGATTGTGACCGCTAGTGGCTGGGCTATAGTGCTCATCGCTCCGACGATGCACATGCGAAAGTACTATGCATTCTCAATTACTATGCAATCCCGTGGATCGGACAACAGAGAATGCACCACGCACAAGCGCTCAATAGAAGGAACATAGCGTAACATTTATATATATATACACATGAAAATATTATCCTGCACATGCGTTCGTCACTGCCGCCGTTTGATCAGATTTTGATCACGATCCGATTAGAATTCAGCTGTAATCTAACCAGAATTCAGCCACGATCCGATCGGAATTCGACTGTGATCCAGTCAAAATCCGATCGAATCGCAGTTGAAATTCGACTCAATCGTGTTTGGCTGCGGTCAAGTCACGACCGCGGACCTATTACCGGCAACGAGGACATGTCGGTGACCTTGATGGGTTCATGGATGAACTTCTTGGTTAGTCCACACTGGATTGTCGTGTGCGACTCACAATCCACTGTCCATTCTGCCCCGCACGCTGTTGTTCGATGCATGGAATGCACAATAATTCTTCTTCTGCGTGCTCCCGATCTCCGCTCGACTTCTTCTCCATGCGCCCGATCTCCACTTGCTCTACATCGTCAAGGATCAATCATATTCTAATTGCGATCCGATTGAAACTCAACTCCGATTTGGTTGGAATCAGAATTCAATCAGATCACAATCAAATTCCAACCGAATCGCAATTAGATTTCGACCGCAATGCACTCGCATCCCATCTGAGATTCAATCGCATCTCGGCCAAGATCCAATCGCATCCCGATCGCGATGCAGCTGAAATTTGACTACGTTGGGGTCAAAATCCAATCGTGATGCGGCTAAAATCCAACTACAATCCGATTGAATTCTAATTCCAACTAAATTGCAATCGAGTTCTGATCAAATCACAGCCAGAATCCGATCGCCAACGATGCCGAGTGAGTGAAGATCAAGCACGCAAAGCCAAGCAAAGATCGAGCACATAAAAAAAAAATTACTATATATTCTCATTTACTGTGCATTCCACACATCAGATGGTAATGCAGAGGGCGAAATAGACGACGAATTGCAAGTCACGCACGGCGTATAGGAAGCCATCGCTGTGGATAGCAACTCTCTCTCTCTCTCTCTTTGTCTAACTATCTGTGTATATATATATATATATTCATATTAGAATGTGAACAGCAAATTTACAACTACAATGCAACCACTAATATAATACTAAGTGAATAGAGATAAAACAGCTAAATAGACTACCATTGATATAATAATGTCCCCTAAGCTTGACTGTCTTTATCGAATGAAATGTGGCGAGGCAAGTGTTTACATGATGGTTTGGCAACCTAAAATGCTCATAAAATGAGATGGTATATTAGCTTGTAGTAGTAGTAGTTGAAGTATCCACGACAATACAGATGGGTAAAACTGATTCAAGTAGACAAACAGAACTGAACCTTCATCAAACGGTTTCCGAAGCATTTGCAGTGAAATCGACAGTTGCAGCTTTGTGGATCGGTGGTAATCGGAAATCTTCTTCCTTCTGACGTCGCCACAGGAAGTTTGATGCTTCGATCCAGTGTGGACTAACCAAGAACTTCTTGTTTTGTGTTGCCCAGTGTGCCTTTTGGGTACCGGTATCAGTCGAGACAACATGCGTCACTGATGGATCCACTTCAGTATAGCATGTAGCTCCTAATCTTTCTGCCATCTTCCAGATCGCATGATCCTGGGCCGGCGAATTCGATGGAAATACTCGACTAAAAACTATTCTGCACCCTTGTAATATTTCTTGTCGTATGCCTTTGAGTAACTACAAAAAAGAAAAAATAAATACGATAATGTTTAGCTTAGCGAACCGTGCAGACAAATCCATCCCATGATTCAGTTAAAATGGAGCAATTTCACACAAAGGACATAGGATGCAACATGTAGGATCACATAGAACAGTGTCAAAAATAGCTGGAAGATTAGCAAGATTTGTTAAAACTTAGAAGTGGAAAAGAATATCAAAAAGTCAAATCATTGATAGCATGAAGTTAAAAATAACAATTGACATGTAATTCAACAGGAGAAAACTCACATATGAGTGGACAAGTTTGCATACTTACCGGCCTTACATCTCTTGATGACACATCAAAAGCATCATCCTGAAATAAGCTACCAATAAGCGACAAAGGGTAAACCACAAGGCAACTAAAATTGAAGGTAGTGTAACTCACTGGATCAAAAAACATCTGGTGAGTCCGCTTTAGAATCTTGAGAACAGTCGCAAGCACACCATCAGATTCTCTTTCATCTTTCATCCGTTGAGACAATGACTTAGCATTAAAACCAAATTGACGACAACTAGAAGCAAAGAAGTGGTATCTCTCCATCTGAATCAGATTGTCTTTGTGCCTATGCCAGACCTGCAGTAAGCATTTAAGCATATGCCAAATTCAAGAAAAATAAAAAGGTAAATTATATGTACACATCCTGCAGGCTTTGTTTTGTTTTGTTTTATGTATTACATGTATCCTCCATTTTTCTCTTAAAATGTCCATTTAGCCCAAATATGACTAATTTAATCTAATTTAAAATAAGATATATTATATCCTGTAATGTGACTTATCATTTGTCCTATGGCCATACTGATTATATAGTCAAAATATTTTTTGGATAACATAATATGCATATTAATTTGTGTTAAATTTGACTAAACAAGTCAAATTATGGACTAGAGTGGCTGCTTTAGAAGAAAAAAAAAGTAGCAAGCCCATGGAATACAAGTTACACTTGAATCACTCAACAACCTAGTTGGTGAGAAAACATTAAAAAAATCACTTGAACCATTTGTTAAACCTTTTTTCAGCCCTTGATATAACATCAGATTTGCCTAAGCACAAGATCATGTGGTAATAGGTAGTTGCACAATATCTCCAGTAAAAAAGCTGCAGTGTTGTTGTGTATATTCAATCATTTATTGTTCTTTCAAATTCATCAAACAACCAATGCATCCTGCTATTAAAGAAAGTCAGAAACACTGGATATACAACAAATTTATGTCTTGCATCCAATCTATTTCAAAAACAATTAATCTTCCCTTTCATTTTCTTAAGGCTTTTTCTGATCTTTAGTATTTATCAATTCTCCTTTATTGCATACCTTTAAACTGCTGTTCATAGTTAATAATCAACTAGGAGTAAGATATTCAGCTATCTAAAAAAAATAAAGAACTAAGACAAAAAGCCAACAGATAAAATATTCCCAGCTAAACAATAAAATAATGTTCTAGTACCATGTCAAAGATTCAATCTGCATCACATTTAAAACTTAGAAATGGTAATGTATATTAGTTATCATGTGCGATATTTCTATTAATTATCATATTATGATGATATATATGGTTGTATTGTGTATAATTTTATATCGTCCTAATAGTTTCAACTTAGTGACAGAGGATAGAGCCTAATATTTTTCCTCACCTCTGTTTTATCTCAAACTAAAACTTATGCACATATGAAATATGCATGTAAAGGTGAAGTGAAATCTTTTAAAAGATTAAAATGAGAGGTAAACTAGGTTCTCTGTATCTTCTCTTATAAGATTAAAGCATCAAAAGCTCTCAACCAAGGCTCCGCTTTCTTTGTTTTTTGGTGAAACCCTTTTTCATTTTTTTTGTAAGCCTTTTTTTCTATTTCTTTCATAATAAGTTGTACATCAACTAACATCTATGCTTCAACTTAAGGAAAGCATCATGTACACACAGCATTACACAATTACTGATCATAATTATGAAATTATTTGTGTCATGTGTGGGTCTAATATGTCATATAATAGGATGTGTGGGCACAATATCATACAATAGATTATTTATTACTTTCAACAGAAAAAAGAGACCTACACAGAACTTACAGCTTCTGTGTCATCAAGAATCACCACAAGACTTTCAGCACCAAGGACCACATCCAGGCCTTTTTGATGTCTCTGGGTGCAATCAGCTTGAGTGATAACCTTTGAGTCAAAGTACACTTTATCAGGGTCAAGAAGCTTGGCTATTTCCATAGCATAAGAACGCTCTGCCATCGTATAAATGTACATCTCAAAGAAAGAACTTGCTTCTTTCAGAAAATTATGAACAAAGGGCCTCAACTTTGTCAACATATGCATAGTATCCAATCTGAATAAGCTTCTGTCAGGATCATCTACATAGCGCACGCGCACACCCACAAAAAAAAGGAGTAGCATAAAGTATCTAATAAAACTGAATGTAACACTGAAACACTTACTACAACAAGAATTTGAAGAGCAAACTTGAGGATATATTCTGGCGTTGCTAATTACCTCTACATTGAACAGGTCCATATTTCAAGATTATAAAACCAACATCAACAATGCTGGTTCCAATCCAGAAAGAAAAATAGGAAGTGTGGCACTGGGCCCTAATGCCCATTGTAAAAGAATGTCAACTATATGAATATGGATCTTAACTGCAGTTGTGATAAGTTTAAGTCATCAACTAGTGATATAGTCATAATAGAGTTAAATGGTGATATAAGATTAAGATAGAGAATTCAAATAATTATAACTGTTTGTTGTCGTTCTTGTATATTTCAAAGACTACATAATGATTACCAACTGGCATTAGAAATCAGGTAATCATTAAGAACAGAAACTCGTGTCACAAAAATTAAGTTAAAAATGAGAATATACATGAGATCACAAATTAGTTGAAGGTAAGGAAATAATAATAAAGCTCCACCCATCCTTTTTGTTGTCCCTCTAATTTTTCAAACTGATAGATAATAAAACAAGCTTGGTGAGAGAGAGGTTTGGCAAGAGATAGTATACCTTTCATGCCATCAATCTGTCTAAGTAAATATTCTTCGTCAGAAGTGATATCAGCAAAGCGTGTGGAGTTGAGTAAAGTATGGTCCAAATCCAAGATCAATATCAATTTTTTCTTATGCAACAAATCCTTTAGATCTGCGCCACGAAGCCTCTCAATTTCCACATTACCTAGCCTTAAATCCTGCAAATGGAACATGCCATATAGTAGTACAATATTAAAATTCTAACAGTAAAACACCACTGAAAAGGCCAAGCAAAAGAATTGAACATGACATAAGATAAACTGATTAAAATCTAATATAAAATTATGTTTGAAAGAACATAACTGAAATATGTGCTTTTCAGCAGTGCCTTATAAACATTTCCTTTATAGTAATACAATCCAAGACCGTAAGAAAGATTCAAGAGATTAGGAAAATGTATGTCTCAAGATTCTTTTTAATGACTGTTCACTTGAAAATCAGAGCATTTATTTTTATCTTGACAGTATTTTTTGTTTCAGAATTGAAATATGCAAACATATGACAACTATGTTTCAAAACTGAAATGACCATGTAATGAAATTAGTTTGAAAGAAAATGCTTTGCATTGGGGAAACCATCTCATCATCTACACAAGTAGCATACTCAGCCTTCAAATAACATGCCTATTTCTCTGTTCTGCCTTTGCATTTATTCCTTCAACTAGAAAAGTAACGAACAGTACTGTTAAGCCATTAATACACTTATTAGCAACATTGTCTCAGGGTAGTAGCTAGCAACAAGTTTCGATTATATTCCTCATACTTCTCTTTAGTTGAATAGATGTCAATGCATGCATAAGCACAAAAGTTGTTGTCTCTCATCATGGACAAAACTACCTTATGGATATAACCAAATGAAACACCTGATCCATCTTCTTCTATCTGTCCACATCTAATGCATAATCCTCTGAAGAATCCAGGATGTGGAGGGCAGATTACATACTTTCCAGGCATAGATGTCCCTGCAAGTGCAACAGATAAAAAAAGATGATCATGCAACCTTAGTTGGCTATTTATTACATGCTTGCAAAATAATCTATCAGCCCGTAATAAAATAAATATAGAAGGTTACAAAATGAAAGAAAATTTTGGTTAATTGGAAATATGTCACACATCATTGCAAAATAAAAGTAACTAATCAATCAATCCAAAATTATTGAAGTATGTTGTTTCTTTCAAGTAGCAAATGCACCAGCAATGAATTTCAAAGACCATCTTATGCCCCTACAAATTAAATCTACACATTATGAGACCTCATGCTTATAGCTTGATATTTCCAATACACACCATAATAAACTTCTGCATGAGACTGTTCTTTCTGAATTTGAAATCTTCAATGTACCAAGCAAACAATATAATGTCAAAGATACTGATAGCCATCGATAGTTAGATATCCTGCAGGATAGGCCACTTACTGATAGCATTTCAGTGATATGATAGATAATTGAATGTTTTCCTTTGCTGCATTTCATTTTTCTTAATATATGAACACCCAGAAGACTTTATCAATCCCAAATTTCTTTCCAGTTGGGCATATATGATAGTGGTTGTTCCTTTTATCTTAATAGAGCAGAATCAGTAAGGGAATGACAACATTATCTTACTCATCAAACTAATTAGTGATACCAATATGTTCTTCAATTGGCTTGACCAATGTTTCAGTTTCAAGATCTTCTAGAGTCTCAAACACCTCCAGTTTTCGTCTTTTACTCCTGCAAAAAGCATGTAACAAGATAAATCTACCTATCACGTCCTGTGAAAAAGAAAAATATAAGATTATAAAATATACAAAGTATTAGTATATTCATGTGAAACATGAACTATGTGATTTGAGTAGAGAAGGATGACTAACTGTCATTCCAGATAAAAGCATATAATTGCCATTATTAAACTAGCAACAATGGAAAAGAACCCAATTACTTTTATAATTGGTTAACATTATACACTCAAGACCAGGCAAGAATGAAGCCATCACACCATGTGGAGATACTGGGTAATTAATTATTATACAAATACAACATCAGCCAAGCCTTATCCCACTAGATGGAGTTGGCTATATGAATTCTCTTGTATCATTGGATTCTATTCCCTACTATATCATCATCTATATTTAAATAAGTTTTATTTTATTTTATCATTGTTAATTAAATATTTTTTGATCTTCTTAGTTTAATGTACGTATTTATTATAGTTTTACATCGCCTATCTAAACTATTTATTGGTCATCCATATATATATCAGTATCATCTTAAATGGGTTTTTTGGAGTTTTTCATCTATAGGTGCAACTCCATTTTTCTCTTTAATGTTTTTATTTCAAATTCTATCCATCCTCGTTTGTCCGTGCATTAATTATCATACAAATGTGGTAAAATAGTGTAATAGCCACAAGACATGCACCTATAGATTTAAGTTACAAAATAATATCAAACTACATCTTTTCATACTGAGTTATTCACGAAAAAACAAAGTATATGTTAAATTTTATATGTTATCAAAAATTAAACAGAAACCTAAAAGGGGAAGCAAAAGAAATTCACAATAAAAACTTATGTATGCTTAGCAATCCTAATTTATACCTTTGCTCTTGCAAATCAATTTCCTTGTCATTTTTCACATTCTCTTCATTAGGAGAACTCTCGGAGGAAGCCAATTCCAACTCTGAATCAAGAAAAGCTGCAAAGTCTTCCCCGCTGCTTGAAGATTGCAATGGAGATTCTGCTGCTAGGCTCATGCTTAGAGCATTAAAAGAATGGTCCTGCTACAAATTAACTGCTATCAAGAATCATTACATTGGAAAGAAAACTTAAGTTGAGATAGTAAATATCATCGAAATACAAGAAAAAAGACATTGATTAAGCTATACAAAAAAGTGTGAGACAATCTAAAATTGCAAAAAAATAAACAAATCAAAGAAGCACATGATAATATGATACTTCATTATAAAGTTTCACGGTAAAAATTGCATTCATACACGTTGTCGCAGTGATCATAAGATCAAATTTAAATCGCTCGCCCGCATGAAAATTGAAAAGCTGCAACTACAAGAAGAAATTTTATTTGCAGGACACGAGTTCAGGTCTGTATCCAAAACCACTTTACAAACTTGTTCTTCATTCCAAGTAATGAAAATCATAGGCTAGACGATAAAAAGCCTATTTGAATAATTTCACAAATCAGAAACGGAACTCCGAGTATGAGCGAAGACAGAAAATGAGTTAGAGGAAATACCTAGCTAGTGTTGAGAAAATAGCGGAGAGAAGCCAGGAGTCGGCGTCGGGTCCGGTCTGCCTTCAGCAGGGACTAAGAAGGGGAGGAACCGTCGCCACCCGCAGGAAGCAGGAAGAGGGGAGAGAAACAGGTAGGCGGCGCCGAGTGGTACCTCCTACGGCGACGAGACGCGCGGCGTCGGCGATGCGAAGAAGCGTCGATGAACGAGGGATCTAAATCGACAGGGCACTCCGGATCGAGGCGGTTTGTTTATCGAATGAGTCCTTTAACTTTGCAAAATTGCAAATGAATCATCAAATATCAACAGTTTTAATAGTTTTAAACTGTATTTCGGATTTATCAACAAGCAAATTAGAGAGGAAAAAAATAAATAAACACAACGAAACAAAAATAAATAAATACCTGAAAATAAAAGTAAAATGAGATGAAATATTATTTTAATATTGTTTAAAAATCGAGGCGTTGATTTTTACCCAAATATATATATTTAAAAAAAAAGTCAGGGCCAATTAGGGGAAATGATGTAATTGCAGGGGCCATTGTGAGATTAGCCCATTGCTCCAGTCTAATCCGGCGTGTTTATAAATATTTACAGACGGAAAACGGAAAAAAAAAAATCCCTCGTCGCCGGCCGCTGTACCTCCAGAGAAGCTTCTTTTCCGTCGACTTCTCTTCGCTTCGATTCCACCTTCCGGCGGTCATATCTACTGCTGTATAGATAGATTGAACTATTCTTGCTGAGAGGTAGGTGTTGTCGAGAAAGGCACAATGGAGCCGACTGAGGAAGCGGAGACCAAGGGTTCCGCAGAGCCACCTCCCGCTGACACCACCGGAGCCGCCGCTGGGACGGAGGGTGATGCGGCCGAACAGGAACGCTATTCTCGCGAGATCAAATCCGATCTTCATCCCTTGAAGGTTCCTTCTCTTCCTCTCGAACTTTTTTTTTTCATTATGAGTTTTAGCTCAAGTGATCTTGTTTAGTGTCGTGTTCGAGTCGATTAGGTTCGTTAATAGGCGCCGAAACTGGAATCGAGAGCTCAGCTTGCTCTCGATCTGAAGTTGGAACATTAGGGATCTGCGTCACAGGTATAAGGAGAGACCATACAAAGGACTAGCTTGAGTAGCATAGCACAATATCGTGTATTTGAGTTGCTTTAGTTCAGGTATCCGCACAGATTCCTCGAGTTTTAGGAACCCTAGATAAGATAATACTCCCAGGGCTGCAATATATCAATTGATGTAATATAAATTCGGTAACTGAAAGCAAGAAACTGGCAGTTGAGTTTAGGGAACAACTGTGGCTACATAATGTAGCCTCCATTTTCTACCTAGCATATCCATTATTTGCAATACCGAAAACTAAAAACAGTGGTATTGGCATTTGTTTTGATCTGAAACTTGCAAGAATTGACGATCACTTGGAATGTTTTATCTAATTTCATAATTTTCATAGAGACTGAAGCTTTTTGTGGTGGCTTGCAGTATAAATTTGTATTCTGGTATACATGATGAACCCCTGGAGTCCGATCCAAGACATCAATGAGGATAACATCAAGAAAATCGTAGAATAAAGTACGGTATGTTTCTTCTAAATGATACATTATTCTCATTCTTATGTGATTTGCTTGTCGTGCAAACCTTAAATAGTTTGCTAGATGATGTATTTCTAGGTTGAAGGTTTTTGGATCTGCTATTGTCATACAGTGCGTCCTTCCTCACTTCCAAGCCCAACTGATATCTATCTTTTCAGAGAAGGCATTAGGCCGCTATGGGAGGTACATCATATTGTTTTTGAGTTTTTTGCATTTAGAAGGTCATTTTTCATATTGTTACATTTAAAAATGTATGAGAGAAATTCAAGAAGTTTAACATTCAATTTTCAGTTTCCTTGAGATCATATAATGAGACCATACCCTTTTTTTATGTTATCTTCTTAAAGAATTTTTTTATATCAGGATTCTGCAAACTGTAATGGCGGTAAGTGGATGGTCGTTTCTGGGAAGACTTGGTAAGGGAAATAAAACATTAATTTTATAAATTTAATACTTTATTTTTTCCCTTGGATTGATGTTGAAACCATATTTATCTTATCAAATTTGATGTCTCAGTTTTTTCCTTATTGCTGCCTCAATTTGTTCTAATTGATGCATGATTTTGTAGTTGTCTGACATTGCTTAAACTTAGGTTTCCAATGCAAGAAGTAGTAGCACCTCATCTTGGTGAATGCTGCTATTGCAAGATCCGTCTATATTATCTGAGTATATATAAATGTTTGTTTTAAACGTGTTGAGACTCCTATTTTCGTTTTCACTATCATGTGTACTCTGCATTGAATAATAAGCTCCAGGTTACTGAAATTATTTAAAGGAAAATCAAATCAGCATTAAATAATTTGACTTTGTGGTTTCTTTTGACGAATTTAGTTTGAGTAGCTTCCACTGCCATTATTGATACTGTTGTCAAAATCACATTCGCTTTTAGGAAAATATTTGCCTCCAATCTATCATTATTTTTACCCAATAAGAATCTATGTCTACCGCAATAAGGAACAATATGAAGTACAAGAGATGCAGTTTCATCAAATTAGAAAGCAATAAGTAGCAATTTTATGAAATTTTGAACATTTTTACCTAGTTTAGATAAAGAACTATATGATAATATGTGCAAATAGAGAACAATATGAAGTACTAGGAATGCAGTCACATCAAATTTGATAGCAATAAGTAGCAATTTCATGAAATTGTTAGCCTTTTCAACTAGTTTTGATAATATGACAGCATCATGATGAGTTGACATTAGAATGACGGAACACGTTTTTTTATTTTTTTTATTAATTAAATCCGGGATTTTAATTAATTAAGTTTAGGATTTTATTATTAATTAAGTTTTTGTTATTAAACACGTTTTTGTTATTAATTAAGTTTAGGATTTTATTAATTAAGTACCGATTCAAATCCCTAAAATTATAACTAATCAAATTAATTTATAAAACTTAATTAAATAATCATTTAAAAATAAATTAAATATTAAAAAAATAAAAGCGTAAAAAAAATTTAAAAAATTAAATTGTTTTATTAAAATTTTAATTAATAAGAAAAATTTATAAATTATTTTTTTTACGTTGTTAGGATTTAAATATCGGTATATGTTATTTTTAAATTGTTTTATTAAGTTTATTTCGAGATTTAAATTTTAGTATATTTTATTTTTTAAAAAGTCAATATTTAAATATGATAATTTTTTTATAATAATTTGTGCTAATTTATATCTACTGTGTTCTCGGAAACAAAGATGCTTCATCTCAAGTTGAATTTGCATCTTCTTTTTGTTCTCCATATTGTTGGATATGGACTTCTTAAAATATTTGTTCCATTTAAATTTAATCCTTTATTTTTTTAAGCACTATACCGCTACAACATACTCATGGTGCAATTTGCAATGCATTAAACAGTCTTTGATTTGGAATTTGAAATCGTAATGATAAAAAAAACAATAGAAATTATTAAAGGCATTTTAACGATATTTTTTTTTGATAGAAAATTAAAAAAGATTATCTTAATTATTCATATTATTTTTCATTAAAAATTATTAAAATAATACCTCATTTGTATTTTGATAATCAAAATTGATGCGGTTGATTTTTTGACCTCTTTTATCGAGTTTTTAAAAGAGGATGAATTTTAATGGCTACAATAATAATTCTGTCAAACTTAACACGCGTCAGATAGTTATCGGTGCTTCAATTTACTGTTGTTCGATGCTTAAGTTAGAGTATAGAAGAAGGAAGAATAACAACAGTGTTGAATGTAAATTAATAGGATCAGTATACTTAATCTCTTTTCATACCTCAACTTGCCTTTATATATCACCTTCGAGGTTCTTCGTCCATCTGAGTTATTTGCCAGTAACACCTCTTACTAGGTCGTTAAGAGACAACTCCACTAGAGAATCTCCACCTGACATGTCAGATGTCCAAGAGCTATCATCAGGGGAGATCGTTAGGGGATAGGATGTAACATTCGTTGTCAGAAATTCCCCTAATGGTCCTCAGGTTTCCGACTCCTCATGCCTGTCTCCTAGGTCTTACGACTCCTCCTATGCCCGGCTTCCTGAGTCACTCCACTCTTCGCTCCTCCAACTCCTGGCTTCTCAGTCGCTTCACTTTTGACTCGCTTCTGACTCTTGATTTCTTGAGTTGCTCGACTCTAAACTCTTTTGACTTCCAACTTCTCAAGTCATTGAGTTTTTTACTCCTTCAGATCCCTAGTACTTGAGCTCTTGAGTACCTGAGATCCTGAATATCCAAGCTCCTCCTGGATCCCAAGGACTTCATTCCTTTCCTCTAATATCCTAATTCTCATTGTTTCCAAGTATCTAGTCGAGGATTCATCTCCAACGGTATCATTAGTCATCCCTCGAAATAGTTAGATGATTTGAATAAGTTTGAGTCAGATGATTTGAATAAATTTAACATTAATGAATCCTTTCTTATATATGTCATGTTTTAATCAGGCTGAGAACTTACGAACTGCTTTAGCTGTAACTATGCAAAATACTTTGCTCCATAATGTCACTTCATACTTCACTACATAACACCCCTTCATATGAAAATATTGGAGCTCGAGTTCCTCGAGCCATTCGCTCCGCGATATCATTTCATATGAACATACTTCGCCTCATAACATCATTTCATATGAAAATGCTTCGCTTCATATGAAAATACATCACTTCATATGAAAATACTGTTAGATTGAATAGAGCGATAGAGGGGGGGTGAATATCACTTTTGAAAACTTTCTTTTCTTTTCGAAAAACACGAGAGTAAAACGCAGCGGAAATAAATAAGAAAAGGAGACACTTTTATTTTTACTTGGTTCATAGCCACTGGCTGCTAGTCCAAGGCTCTGCGATCCGAGACCGCTTCGTAGGGCACTCCACTAAAACGATCTTTCTCG
>JBAMHZ010269960.1:0-13477 GCA_037177395.1 Alpinia galanga | reverse complement strand
ATGCCTCATTGATCAATCTAGATATCGAGGATAGAAGGATTGAGTCATACAAGATAATAGTCATAGAAAGGTTATGTCGGATCTCGACATTCTTGTCACTTGGGTAGCAATGATGTATTGCTAGATGCCATTCATTGCTTATGTTTCTAAAATGGGTTTTAGAGACATTGCTAACGTTATAAGAACCTATTGGGTCACACACAAAGAACATATTATTTTAGAGACGGGTTTATTTTAGTTTAACTAATGAACCATTAGTCTATTGAATTGGAATCATTGATTTAGACTCGTATTGGTTTAATTTGAGTTAGACTCAAATTAATGTAAAGGAGATGAAAGGATTCATCATGCATGATTAATTGGCATAAAGTGCCAAGTATTTCTAATGACCCTGGTGGGCACAATGCTAGTTTAGCCACTTAAATCTGAGGTCTATCGGCTCGTTTAAAGATTTCAGTGCTTTATTCTTGCACCACTTTGCCAGCAGCAAGCACTACCACAAGACCCCACTCAGCCTCTTCTCAATGAAAATGCAAGGTCGGGAAACCTTGCAAGAATATATCCAGTGCTTCAATCGTCTCGCCTTGGAAATGTCATATATTACCTCAGAAACTCTGGTGAGTGCTTTTTTATAGGGACTATCGAAGGGTGATTTTTTTCGATCATTGGCTAAAAAGCATTCAACCAGTTATAATGATGTGATGGGGAGGGAAAAAAATACATTAATATGGAAGAAGTTCGGCATCTGAAGAAGACTGAACTTGACTCGGAGTGATCAAGAACAAGTCAACAAAAGAAGAGGGTCACTCCCTCGATTCCTTGGAATGTTATTTCAAGGCCCTTCCTTGATTACAGATCTAATAAGTGGCCAGCCAGGAAGACCGTACAGGTCCTAGAAAAAAAGGCCATGCAGAGGCGCTTGAAGGGTTGTGCAACAAAGCCCCTTCCTCCCGGATTGAGACCATTTTGTGCCTTCTGCCATATTTACAGTCATTCTACTTAGTCCTGTAGTAGATTGGCAAAGGAGACAGTAGTTAACTGCTAACATCCAGCAGTCTATTGCTTACACCACAAAACTTAAACTCCGAACTCGTGGTTTAACTTAGCATTTAACTCGGGCAACTAACTACTATATTCATAGCACGATTGCTATCAATACCTCGAGACCCTGAGTAGGTCGAGCATCCTGAGTTCGAGTTTATTAGTCGATTACTATTCCCATAGCAATCAACTGATTTCTATTTTAGTCTTACCAAGGCTGAACACTCACTTTACCTAGTATCCAATCGATCACAATTTATTAAAACTTCTTCCGCCTAACATCTGATTAATTATAACCTATCAAGACTTCACCATTGCTAAGCATTCGATCAAATCTCGACCTATCGATACTTTATCATTGTCAAACATTCGATCCTCCTTAATCTGTCTGGACTTTTCTTCATGTGTCTATCATTCAGTCCTCCACGACCTATTAGGAATTCACTTCTCGTGCCTAACATTTGGTCCTCCAAAACTTGTTAGAACTTTTCCACTCACTTGACATCCAATTCTTTATGACCTGCTAGGATTTCTTTACCCATATTTAACACTCGATCCTCCGTGACCTATTAGGATTTCTCTTCATATGTCAAATATCTGATCCTCCATTATCTATTTGGATTTTACTATTCTCATGCCAAGTGTCTGATCAACCATGACTTACCTGAACTTTGTCCTTGCCACCAAGTGTTTGGTCCTCCATGACCCACTCAGAGTCGCCCTTGCCAACTCCTTATTAAACTTCTGACTACTAAGTATTCGATCAATTGTGACCCATTTAGACTTCTTCACCTGTCAAGATTCCAATCAAACCTATTTGATATCTCGCTCAATTAATTAAATCCAAATCAATAATATCCCTTTTCACTTAAAATCTTATTTAATCATCAAACATATTGATAAAAAATCAAAATCCAACTATAAATCCAACTCGAGCTTCGTCAACCTTGATTAGAGGTCAATTGCACCAATAGAAAAAACACTAGATTTGAAAATTCTGAATTTTCAAACCATGTATTTAGACTAAAGAAGGCTTTATATAGGTTAAAACAAATACCTCGTGCTTTGTATAAAAGTTTGTCAACATTTTTAATATTAAAGGGCTTTAGAAGATGTCAAATAGATCTTCCTCTATTTAGAAAAAATATCTTTATAGCTCAAGTATATGTCAATCATATAACTTATGGGTCAATGAATAAAGATTTTCTAAATGAATTTATAAATCCTTTGAAGAGTGAATTTGAAATGAGTTTGGTTGGAGAGTTGATTTTCTTTTTAGGATTACAAATTAAGTAAATTAAAGAAAGAATATATATATATATAGAAATAATATGTTGCACGACTGATCTTACGCGACGCGTGCGCGACAGCTTCTCTACCGTCTGATTAAATGCGATTGCATAGTAACAAGGAATGTACAATGCTTCGTCTGTGTGCGTCATCAGAGCGTTTGTGCGTCGTCGGAGCGATGGGCACTATAGCCCAACCCTTGAACACGTCGGGATCACTGCCAGTGTCCCTTCGGTTAGATCGTGGCCAGATTCTGGCTTGATTGCGATTGAAATCCAGCTGAACTACAACTGAACGATGGCGGTGGTGACGAGCAAAGTCACGGTGAGGAGTTACTATACATTCCTTGTTATTGTGCATCGTGTATGGATACATAACGAAGAGGCGTGCAAGATATTAGTTTCGTATATATATCAAACTAAATATGCAAAAGAAATCTTAAAGAAATTTAAAATGAAAAATGCTTAAGAAATGACTACTCTTATGGCCACTAACACCAGATTAGATAATAACTCTAAGTGAAAATAGTTAATGTTAAAATGTATCGAAGTACAATTAGAAGTCTCCTTTACATCGCAGCCACTAAACCAGATATATTATTTGCTATAGGAATATGAGTTGTCAAGAGGACAAGTAGAAAGCAACATTATGTAGTACTCTCCTCGACCGAAACAAAATATATAGCTACTGGAGTGTATAACACAATTACTTTGGATAACTAACATTTTAAAGGATTATAGGTTCACCTACAAAAATGTTCAAGTGTTGTGTGATCATTTGAGTACCATAAACCAAATAAAGAACGGAATTCATAACTGTAGAACTAAGTACATCGAAGAAAAATATCACTTCATTAGAGACCATGTAGCTAGAAACGATATTATACTCAATTATATTAAGTCTAAATAAAATTTAGCTGATATATTCATCAAGCCACTCCCCGAAGAAAATTTAGTCATTTAAGAAAAGAGTTATGTATGTGTTTAATAGAATAAATGAATAGTCATGCATGATCACTTAAATATTAAAAATATAAGAGAAAAACAAAAAGCAAACCAAACAAAAAAAATTGAACTTTATCTTCACATCTCATAAAAATATAAAATATATCTTGATTGTGTATTGAGACACAAATGGGTGTGAAATGGTAGACACATTTTAGCTCATAATGCTTGTTATGATCTATTACTTTGAACTAAGAGTTGAAATTCTTTTATAAATCATTAAGTTGATCAATCATGGGGAAGATCAATACATAATCAATGTGTTGTGGTTCAAAGATCATGATTGAAAATTTCACCAAAATAAATCGAAATAAACCATGAGTTTATAACAATTAACCTAAAAAACAAGGCTCAACACTTAAAAGGCTAATTCAAGATGAATAATTGCAAAATTTTAGAAATCAGTGTGAAATCTAGTTTTTTAACTGACAATTGTCTCACTCAATTGCTATGTATAAAATTCCCACTGAGTTATACAATCGACTATAATACTCAACTATTGCATATAAACACTTTATAGTTAATTTAGCAATCGATTGTCAAATTCGACTATTTGATAAAACACTTATTACAGTCGAGTGTTCGCACAAATATGGATACAAAAAGTTATATAATCGACTGATGAACTCGACTGCTATATATAAATGCCTTATAGTAAATTTGACACTCGACTACTGCATATAAAAACTCCACAAAGTGTTTATCAGTCGATTGTAAAACTCGATTGATCCATAAAAACTCCTCAAAGAGTTTCCAACTCGACTACACTCTCATAGTAGTCACCTGCAGAAAGACTCAAACTAGGCAAAAGTAGTGTCATTGAATATCAGTCGACTACTCCTGCGCAAGCAATTGACTGATGATTCTACTATCAACAACAGAATGTTCAACAATTGACCATGTGACTCAATTGTTTTCAGTCAATTAATTGTTTGAATTCCACCAATCAAATGCTCCTCACGTTTATAAAAGCTCTAACCCTAGCAATCGACTCTTTCACTTGATCCATGTCGGCCATTTCCTATTGCTCTTTCTAACCATCTTTAAGCCTTGTAAGCCTCCCAAAACCCATTTTTTGAACTCTCCTACTTCTGAAGAACCAATTTCACACCTCAAAATCAACTCTTGCAGTGATTTTTGGCAGCCCTAGTTCTTCTATTTCAGCGAGCTTCTTTTTCTCTAGCAAGGCTCCTCTTGAATAAGACAGCCCTTAGGTAACGACACGAGCCACCTTATCTTGTTCATGCACTCACTTAGGTATATAATTGCTAATGGCTTTTTGTTGGGCATCTCATCCCTACACACATACATATGCCTAAATTTAAACACAAACGTCGTGCAAGAGACGTCAAGCTTGGAGAAGGCTCTTATTGACATAACTTATCTTCCGACCCTAGTTTTTCAAACAAGGTATTTCATCACAAGTTTAAGTCTAGGACATTCCAGATTGTAAGCGCTAGATACCTACATAAAGAGTTTTTCTGAATGTATTATAGGAATGTGATTGAAGTCATAGATCATTACAATACACATAAATTAGTCTACTGCATCCAGTCTATAAATACTGACCTCGTATCCAAATTCTATAATAATCTTAGACAAGCAGGAGATGGTCACTTCACTACTCACATGGCTAAGTAAGATTGGACTTCATTCCCACCATCCTTCAAGAATTCTTAGAGTGTCATCTATCCGTATGTTCTTTTGTATGTTATCCATCCTTTATAGTCATTTCCTTTTGAAAATCTATCAGTGAACTCAATTTATGAGCATTTCTATCTTTGAAAATCCATCACTTGGTAAGAATTTGATCTCTGTCAATGCCCTCTCTGCCCTCGAATCCTTCATATTGTCACTTGAGGCTAAGCCAAGGTAAGGTTAAGTCATGTATTCATGATGTATGTCTTAAGGTATTGCTTAAACATTGACATTGTAGCCTCTAGGCCATTGTATTTCATTACATCGTCCATTTCATTACCCTAGTACAAGGCAAAATTCACATGCCTCTAAGCCATATCATCACTACATGGATTGCATCCCTAGGCATTGATGTCTCCAGGGGTACCATTAAGCAACTGTATGAAAAGTATAATCCCACTGAACTATAAAACTTCTCTTTGGCCAAGATGATAAAAAGGTTTATGCCCATGGTTTGGGAGGACGAACATGACGCAAGAGAGGATGATGATGACAATCACGAGGAAGCTCCCCAACTACCACTTGGTCAACCTATGGGTATTTCAGATCATCTTAAGCACGTCAAGACGATTGCAGAGGGACTTGCACAGTTCACCGACTTTCAAGAGTCGGTTGACACACATCTTGAGGAGTTAAGTCTGGAGCATTCGCATTTTACCAGCATTTCACTTGTCTCAATTCACAGTTCTAGACGTTAGAGTAGTGTCAAATGGAAATATATGAGATGATCGGTTCCTGTCATTTTTAGTGGGTTTTCAAGAAGAAAACTTAAAGCTAGGTTAGTGGCAAAAGGATATCATTAAAAATAAGACGTTGACTATAATAAAACCTTTCACCAATAGTCATGCTTAAATCCATTCGAATACTCCTGATTATAGTAGCTCATTATGATTATGAGATATGACAAATGGATGTGAAAATAATTTTTCTAAGTAGAAACCTAAGGAGGTATATATGATACAACCCGAGGATTTCACATCTGTCGACAAGAATAAAGTATGCAAACTTCAAAAATTCATTTATGGATTGAAGCAAACATCTAGGAGTTATAATATCCATTTTGATAAAGTAACCAAACAGTTTGATTTCTTACAAAATTCTAACAAACTCTGTGTATAAAAAGGTAAGTAGGAGTGTGATCGTGTTTTAGTATTGTATGTCAATGTCATATTAATAATAGAAAACAATGTTCTAATTTTTCAATTAATCAAAGTTTGATTATTCAAAATATTCTTCATAAAAGATATGGGAGAAGCAACATATATCTTGGGGATAAAGATCTATCGAGATAGACTGAGTCGATTGTTTGGTCTTTCGCAGTCAATATACATAGATAAAGTGCTAAAACGATTTAGCATGGAAGAATCTAAGAAAATTTTTATTCCCATGAGATATGGGATCCACCTTTCGAAATTTATATGCCCACACAGTGAAGATAAGAGGATTTGCATGAGTCAGATCTCATATGCATCAGCCATAGGATCGATCATGTATGCTATATTATGTACGAGACTCAATGTATCGTACGCTTTGAGTGTTACGAGTAGATAGCAATCGGATCCTAAAATAGATCATTAGGTGGCTGTCAAGGCAATCCTTAAGTACTTGAGAAGACCTAAAGATTTGTTCTTGGTATATAGAAGAGGTGATATGGTGATACGGAGGTATACTGATGCCAACTTTCAAACGAATAAAGATGATTCTAAATCTCAGTCTGGATACATATTCACCTTAAATAGAGGTGTGGTAAATTGAAAAAGTTTCAAAAAAGAAACCATTATTGATTCTACCACAGAGGTAGAATACATTACAGCTTCTAAAGCAACTAAAGAAGTCATTTTGGATCCAGAAGTTTATAACTGAACTTGGAGTTATTCCGAGCGTTGTTGAAGCATTATCGGTGTATTGCGACAACAATGACAGCATTACACAGGCGAAGGAACCATTGTCTCATCAGGGATCCAAACATATATTTCGTCAATATCACTTAATCAGAGAGATTATAGGTAGAAAAGATGTACAAATAGAGAAAATTTCCACCGAAAGGAATCTAACAAATCTTTTAACAAAGCCTCATCCCCAAGAGAAATTTAAGAGACATGTAGAGGCCTATGGTATTAGATACCAAGCCGATTGGCTGTAAGTCAAGTGGGAGCATGTTGTATTGAGAGATATCCTAAGGTAATCGTCTTAAATATTAATAATAAAATTAATTATTTGAGTGTACATTCTTTATATATGTGATTGAATCTTAAACTCATTTACAGAAATCCATAATACGATATATAGCATGAGACAAATTGTGATTGGATCACAATTAGTGGGTGTCTCATCATGTGAAATTATGTAAGTATTAAAATTATCCCTAGTCAATGAATTGATGAGAATGAACATCATCAATTCTATAAGATTAGCACATGTATGCTCCTTGATTTATCCAAGCATTTGGTACTCACTGAATGGAAGCATAGGGATGCTAAGAGTGAACATATGAATGCTAATTAGGATAATTAGTTCATTAGAGTGACCTGCTATGAAACTTCATATGGTATTTTAGGTCAATAAAGATTTCATTCCAGCTCGAGTGTAAGCTTTCTTAAACTTGAGGTATTCAAGTCATCTTTGTCATGGTGACTTATACTTTGACTGCTTCACAACTATCTCCATAGGAGGTGTCATTCCGAGTTGATTAGGTATAAGTCAAAGTGATCGAAGATGTTTGAATAACCTATAGAGAATTCACCGCTCCTGTTAAAGGAGATGTATACCTTAGGCCTTTTGTCAAAATTGTTACTTAGAAGTCTTTGATCAAAACACACATATCAAGAAGATGATCTTCTTGAACACATGTAGGAAGTAACTTGGACTAGGTGCAACGTAGTCAGCCTAATAGGGACGAGCACAATAGACCATGCCCTAAACTAAGTGGGTATAAAAAGAGTAAAAGGAACAATGCACGAAATAACTGTACCTACTGAAAGGTTCAAAAATGTTCTGAAGTCGACTTGGACTTTTCTGTCAATTGGGAGTCGAGATGTACTAGGTGTCACTTATGATCTATTCATAATTAATAGTTAATTATGAATGGCTAACATAACCGAAAACCTATTGGGTCACACGTATAACGGTGTCTCAAAAGATATAAAACAAGTTATAGAATAAGATTCTCAAAGAGAAAAGATGTCTGGTTAGACCAAGCTAAAAGGGGCATAAAATGGGGACTACAGAACCTCCCATAGTCATGTCAAGACTTAACACGACCATACCACACTCTATGGTGATGAAATGGACTATATAGTATCTAACACGATTGTGCCGGAGTTTGATATGGTCGTGTCACATGCAAATGAGCCTAAATGAGCGATACAAAGCCCAATATGGCCGTTCCAAAGCCAACACGGTTGTGCCAGACTCTAACCCTCAGACATAGCTGTGCTTGGCTAAAACGGCCACATATTTGGCCGTGCCAGAGAGCAACATAGCCAGGCTGTGTTGCTTGGCACGGTTGTGCCAGGCAACACAGCTAGGCCATGCCACAAAGGCATCGTTTTTGGGTCTTGTGAGTTAGGTAGTTTTGCTAGATTTATATAATAAACTTGACAAGTATTAATGCTCCATTAATGCCCTAAATGAGAGATGTATAAATACATCTCTTCATGGAACCCTAAGAAACGATCTTGAACATTTGGAACTCCAAGGGTTTCATGTCGTCTCTTTCTCTTCTCGCCGCTTCTTCTCCACAGTCGGCTAGCACTGATCAGAAAGGAAGACTTGTGGCCTTTAAAAGGTTATCTCGAGAAGATCCGACGTGGATACTAATTGAGGTAAAGCTTATTAGTCGTGCTCGTGGTTTCTACAGATTCAAAAGAATTATGAAGGTATGGGATCTACTATTCTTCTCTCCTTTATCATATAATTATGTCAAAAATAAGAGATCCCGACAAGTGGATCTTCGGGATGAATGCAAATATTTTTGTTTTTCCACTGCACTTGCATCCCAGAGAATCCAACACACTTGCATGTACTTTAATGGAGAGGAATGATTTATGTAACCCGTCTCAAAGAGGTAAACTCAGCTTGATACCAATGATGAAAATATAGCAACCACAACACATGAAGTTTCATCCTTAACTCTTCTCTATAACATGTCTTAAACATTTTTTCACAAGTTCAGCAATATATTGGAAAGTAGCTACCTATGGCTCCAACAACTGTTTCCTGATTTACAACTGTTCTAAAAAGATTTTAAATTAACATAATATTCTCCAAAATCTCAAGTCAATTTCAATATCTTTTGGTAGGTGTTACATTTTGTTAAACCTTTTTAGGTCCTCATCATTCTGTCATTGACATAGATTAAAATACATGAGCAAATCATAAACAAAGCATTTGCACATATATAAGGAAACATACCACATTGTCACTTCCTTTCAATCTTCCCAATGGAGAATCTTTTGGAAGTTCTTGAAGACCAACCTGACACCTGCAATGATAATAAACTTATTTGGATTAATTACTAAATCTATCACAAAGAATTAAGGTTTTAACAAATCTATCACTAACTTTCACTTTTAACAAATAAGCAACACTTAATTTTATAATAATTCTATCACAATTTAAAATTATTGGCTTGTCATATTACTAAGAATTTTCTATCTTACCAAGAGACATTTAGTCCGCATCTTTTCATGTTAACTTTATCACAAGTTATACTCCCATCTTAAGGCCCACTCTCTAATATTTTTCAGCGTTAAAAAAAAAGGACAGTCCGATACACGAAGCTCCCACCATGCAGGGTCCCAGGGAAAGATCCAGTGTACGTAGCCTTACCCTGCTTTTTTTCTGTAAAAGGTTGTTTTCAGGATTTGAACCATGACCTTTAGGTCACAAAGCAGCAACTTTACCATTGCGCTAAGGCTCCCCTTCTCTAATATTCTTCAGCGTTGTCATTTTCAAACCTATGATTATAATAGAGCAACAAAGAGTGTTTCCGCCTGAGCATTCTCCATGTCAAAAATTCCATACTCAAACATCAGAGAAGAAAATCAGAGTGAACAAAGACAGAGTTCAATTCCTAACAGATCCAAACAAGCATAAAGGTACAACTATTTCTTTATTGTTGAGGGATGATCGCAAAAAAACTTGATGCTAAATTTTGTTCTTTGAGAGTCACTACAGAAATGATTTTACACCAATATATTACTCATTGAATAGGACATCCAAATTGAAGATGCAAATAGGTCACATGTAATCAAGTTACTCTTTGTAGGGGAGAATTATAGAGGTCTTAGTTTTATAAGTTATAAAAATTGTGGGGTGTATTCTAGTTATGTTGTGGACCTTAATGTATATAGTAAAGGACTTAAAACTATACAAAAATTAAGGGTATAAATGTAAACTAACAAAAATGATAAGCAATATTAAGGCAGAGCGAGGGACTACATTGGAAAAGAGCACTAATAATTCTTCTACTCTATCATGGTATCAGAGCCTTTGTGGTTGCAATTCCCCTCCTGATTTCTTCTTGCTTGTTCTAGTTCTTCAACCAGCCATTGCGAGAGGCCTTTGTGTGATCTTCCTCATGAGTAAGGCCTGCTATCTAAACTACCTTGGGCTTCTTTGTGATTTCTAGCGTCGAGAGTCGGGCTCTCCTTCATAGGCTTCCTTAAATTTGTGTGATTCCAGATTAGTGCTACTTCTTCAGGTACCACTCTTATTTCTCCTTAATTTCTTCCCAGATTCCTGCTCAATCTCGAGTTTCTCTGCTTCCATGCAGCTCTGTTTTTGATACAGCAAGATTCTTATTTCAGTTCTAGATTCTAGAGCTTATTCCCAGAGCTTTCCTCCTCTTTTCTGATCAGCCATTTTGTAAGAAGAAGGCCTTCTCTTACTCATACATTATTACTTCATATGGGAGTTCCTCTTTAGTTTTGGGATAATGTCATACCACCTAATACAATCTGCATTAGTTTGTCATGATGTTCTCTATTACTTCCACCTTAAAAATTCTTGGAGGTAATCTGATATCTCAAAAAAGCAAGAAGCACAATAGTGTAACTAGATTTAGTGCAAAGGCGAAGGGCAAAGTTATAGCTCTTGCTACATATAGGCTTACCTGGCTCAAACTGTTGGTTAATATTCCAACTGACCAATGAATGTTTTCAAATAATCAAGGTACTACATTACTTTCAATCCTATCTTTCATGAGAGAAGAAACATATGGAGAAATCAATTGTCACTTCCTCTAAGAAAAAGTACAGTTCAAATATCTTCTTTTATTACTTCCAACAATTAGAAAATTTGCAGCCTACTAAGTCTTGGCAAGGCCCTAAAATTGTATATGCCTTTACTAAGCAAGTGGTTTCTAATATTTTTAAACTAGCTTGAGGGGTGATGAAAATCTAATTATAAATAAAACATAATTTATTTGTAAATATAAAACCCTTAGGAGTGAAATATAAAATAAAAACAATAAATTTATATTAGAGGGAAGTGTTGCTTCAGTCATGTCTTAAATGGTCATGTCCAACTTTGAATTTTGATGTTTGTACAGAGGATTTAAATTAAACCTTGTATGTTATATTCGAAATGTGTGTTTAAGTTGTGCAGAGTGTCAGCTTAGAGAGCAGTGACTCGACGAGGTGGAGTGGTATACATGATGGCTTGGTGTGGCTATGGCAACGTGCTCACTGATATGGAAGTTTATGGAGATCTGAGAAGGTTGCACGAGATGCATGAGGCAACTAAGGGACTACATATGATGAGAAGCACCGAAATGGTCGAGAAGTCAATTGCGGAAGATAAGATTTAGTCTTAAACTCTTGGGAGAAGGTACTATTCAACTTAGGCAAAAATTAATCATTAGAATGATTAGAGTCACTATTCCAATTGACTAGACTCATTGGAGTTGAATCCAATCAATTGAAGAACTAAGTCAACTAAGGAGTCAACTCAAATTGATTAGCCAATGAAAATTATATTTTTGTTTGAGGGTAAGTTGATTGAATAGTCGACTAATGAAGAATTTAAATTGGTTGATGCTACAATAAAAGAGTCAGAAGGAGCTATTAATTTATCAAAGATGCAGTGCAACGATCGAATTACCAAAGAATCATAATGCCCACTCGAATAATAGTGAAATCCAATCGACTTAAGTAGCCATTGTAAGACTTAGGTTGAAGTGATTAGAGAAATCAGGCAACTGATGAATAGATTTAGTCAATTTATTGATATATTAGTTGAACAAGTGAAAATTGAAAGGGGATGAAGGCTATATAAAAGGGAGGAAGGTGGATGTTTGAATGTTGGCAAAATGTAAATCGACTATATCTTAGTGACCCTTCCATTATACTATCAGCCTCCTCTTAATTCTTTTATAATATTTTTATGCTTGAGAGGTTTCTTCACCTCCTGAGGTTATCTATAGAGGAGAAAGATAGTAGACTTTCAGAGAATGAGTCACTAATGAGGCTGTGGTGTATAAGAACAAAGGTTCCAAATCACGTTACATTCCTTATTAGTAATTGATATACATTGAATTTGCAATTCCTATAATTTTATTTCTGTTAGTGCAGGAAGCACCATATGATCAAATCTAAGTTTTGATATTGGCAAAGGGGTAAAAATTAAGTCATCTAGTGATCTAATATGCAAGTTGAACTTATAGGAAAGTCTTAATTAAGGCTAGATAAGAAAGTCCTGATCGGTGGAATCAGACAGAAGGAAAGTCCTAATTGAGGCTAGGCAAGGAATTCCTGGTCGATGGGACCAGACAAAAGTTTCTAAAGGTTGAGGACATCGGGTGGAAATTCTGGGAGTCACGAACACCATGTGAAAAGTCCTGGTCAGAGGGACCGAGCAGAAGTCTAGACGGTTGAGAGGACTGGAGGTTTAGCAGAAAGTCCCAAAATCAAAATCCGTGAGCAAAAGTCCAAACGGTTGGGTGGACCAAGGTTTAGCAGTAGATAATTTCTCCCGAGTAGAGTTGTGAGAACATGCTGAGAGAGCATTAGGCGTTGGTTCGATCTCGGATTTCATGGAATCTCAAGATCGAGACCTAACAGTGGGTATAGCTATCAATCATACCTTTATATTGTTTGGGGACTAAACTTTATAGTGCAAATAAGTAAAAACAAAGTCAACTGACTCCAAGCGACCGGAGTTATTCCGGGCAGCCTAAAGACTCTAGGAGATTGGAGTTGCTCCAAGCGCCCTGAAGTGGATAAGCTGCAGCGATAAAGTTTCGTTGAGTTTTTGCCACGTCAACAATAGAGGCGCTCGGAGGTGCTCAAGGCACCCTGAAGTGGATAAACTGCAGCGATAGAGTTTCGTTGAGTTTTTGCGACGTCAGCAACAGGGATATCTGGAGTTGTTCAAGGTGCCCTGAGATGGATAAGAGCCGGAGGAGTCGGATTGATCTAGCATATGTGGAGATGCCCGGAATT